>BOPP01000082.1:1194109-1209003 GCA_017312745.1 Gryllus bimaculatus
GGCGGTTGCGGAGGCGGGGCGGCGTGTCCGCCCCCCGGGCGGGTCGCGATGCAACAGGCCGATGGCTGCTGCTTCTCTGCGACAGCGCCGTTCAAGGCCCGCCCCCGCCCCCGCCCATCGCCCTCGATCGGATTGTTCCGCGAACAGCCGCCCAGCGCTCAGGCGGCGGCGAAGCGGGACCTTTGAGCCCACAACACAACAGTCAAGAGCGTATCGACATATTGTGTCGATTGTGTAGTTCCCGTCTGGAATCCGCCGCCGCTGCCGCCATCGCCGCCGACGGTGCCCTCAAGTACGCGCAAACGAGACGGTGCCGACGGCGGAAACGGTGGTTTGGCGGCGGTAGGGACCGCGGGAGTTGTGGTGGGTATGGTGATGGCAGTGGGGCTTCGAGTGGAGGAGTTGAATGAACGCCGCCGCCGGTACAAGACATTGAGCGAACGCGACAAGCTGCTCTCGCTGATGCCTTAGTGACGGGGTATTAAGGAATGGAGATGTCCGAGGGAAGACGGTGAGGATAATTCGTGGTATAAAGGAAAGTGATGTGTTTGTCAATGGTTATGCGCTGTAGATTTTGTAGATAATTGTCAGTTACTATTCTCTGCATGAAAAAATTAAATCTAAATTACTGGTTTCACAGAATGGCACAGACTTTCTAGTACTACTTAGTTTCTATATCTCTTTAGTCAGTGACATATTTTCGTCTTGCCATACCCTTTTCTCAGTTGCTGCCTAGAAGACGTTTTTATAGTTTCTCAATTTATCCCAGGATATCTGCCAGTAGAAATGAAATATGACTTTAAGAATATTACGGACTTTGAATACATTGAGACTTTTTGGAAAAAACAAACAAAACCTACGAATAGTTGAAGCGTCAATGTTCTTCGTGGACGAACTGACGGACGGACAGACGGACGGATAGACGGACGGACGGGTTGAAAAAAACACTTTTATAGTACCAGGGAACCCCAAAACGAGTATTTCAGATAAAATTTCGAAATCGATTTTCACAGCATTACACAACTTTCTCTATACTCAATATATTTACTGTGTATATACATTTGTATACGAGAAAGTAAAAACAAAGATAAATTATTTACTGAAGTGTTAAACGGTTAGGGATCACCAATATATTTAAGAATTGTTTCTTCTAACTCAGTATATGAAATCGGAAGAGCCATAAAAGCAACAAGTAGAATGTATATTCAGCCTCTGAAATACGCATTTACGCGTACTAAAGTCGTAGAAGAATATTTACTACTGTTTTCTCACATACGTTTTTCTAAATTTTAATGCATGGAATTGTGTATTTATCTTCCATGTATTATTATTCAAAAATTATATATGATGGAATACAAGAAAGCATGAATAATTCTTGAGTGTGTTATAATTTGAAATTGTAAAAGAATTTGCTTTCTTTATTTGAAGAAAAAACTCTACCTGATCTTAACCTGCGGAATGTATTCTTTTATCAGCCCCTAGGCATGATTAAACAAACTGATGAAAAGTTATTTTTATTGCACACGCAAACAAGAAGACCTAGTAATAATACATGAGTACTCTGTTGTTAAAAAAAGAATCGTTCAATGCGTATTAGCTATCACAACACAATAGTATATAGCTGTACAAGAAACGCCTTGTTTGTTAGTGCAATTGTCTGTGAAGTATCATTTATCGCATTAACATACTTATCAAGTACTTGAGGAAAGCGTTAATAAAGCATGTTTTTCACAAAGCAGGCTATCGTGAGCAGAAATACATAACCCGTTTCAACATTAGTTAAAATGGCATGCACTATAGTGCAGTCAGGCTTCAACTTGGGCAGTGAACAGATATCTGGAGAACCGAATGTCAACTTACACAATCTCAAGGCCTGCTGTCACAGAACAAAACACACACACAACGTTAAAACGAATACACGCATGTTTGGAAATGCAAGAAAAAAGTCTATGAAAATCTACAAATACGTGGTAAGAAGTCTGTCAACAAAAGGATCGTGTTCATTTAAGAACAAATACTATCGCGAACTATATACTCGTAAGCCAACAAATGTTGACTGTCAGCAACACGTGTTCCCTCTTTCGTCGAACATAAATCATGTTAGAAAAACACATAACACGAAAATGATTCTTCGCAATATGAAATTCATTTCATTTAAACAAGAAATATTGAAACATTGGTTTTATTATTCATAAAGTGTATTGAAATTGTTAGCAACGAGAACCTCTGTATAGGCTGTATTGGCTAATTCATGGTTAAAACTACATTTAAAATATTTTATTCCTTGTTATTTTTAGATTGATTTTAGTTTTGAAAAGCTAAATTATGAGTGTCCGCAACGACCGCAATTTGAATTTCGACTTTGTCACCTGCTTACCACTTTTCAGAATCTGCTTAAGAAATGCGGTTCTTTCCAATTAATTCCGCGATTTCAAAGAAGGTAATAAAACAAAAGGCGAAAATTTCGAAAATGCTTAAGACCAAACCTTCAAATATCCATAAATTAATTTTTTTTGTAAATAACAGGTACAATTCAAAAATTGCGAACAATTTATCTCATAGAAAAGCATTTGTAGACCCATCTGACGAAAAGGAGAAACAGATGGTTAGCAAATGGAGGAAATGTTATCTTATTAAATATTCTGTGTTACGAATCAGCTGCGTCACGGGCTGTCAGCTGCGAACGAAACCACAGCCCTCAGCATGTGCTGCGGGAGAGGGCGTCATTTTTGTTACTGCCATCAACAAATAATGAGTAGACATTTTAGAAGAATTCGATCCACGCGCACCAACCGCTGTTGCATGTCGCAAAGTATGCTCTAGTGTGTAATAGACGTATAATTAGGCTGCCTGAAATTGGGGCTAACGCCTGGGAACTTCCACGTGTGCTTAAAACCGTAATTAATGAACAGAATTTAATTATCCGACAGTACTCACGAACTCATCGCTTAACCCGGAGTCTCCTCATCACGCAATGTGGAGCGGTTTATTCCATGTTATAATTATCCTCTGCTTTCAATTTCTTCACATCTCAGAAATGAACCATGCTGTGCTGACAGAAATTAAACATGCAGTGCACGCTCTGAAAACAAGATAATCGACCTTTCTCCTCCAATTTTGCGTTTAAGTTCACAAACAAAAAAAGTTATGTGTGCATGAAGTTGGAAAAGTAAGACGTTTTCCATTCACTAACTTAACATTAATAACATTAACACTAACTTAACTCTTTACGAGCATTAGAAATGAATAAGTAAGAAATATAAGAAAATTATAGTAATAGATATTTATTTAATTTGTTATGTAAAAATACCATGATCACGGAGACAACCTCGTTAAAGACTTTAACTACTGACACTTGAACCATTAGTTATGTGAGAAGCGAACTAGGGGTATATCAAAAGTAGTAACGGACGTTTAAGGCACAACCTGTTAATCACTTGTTTTGACTTTCCGAAATATAAGTAATGGATAGTTGTAAATGTTATTTATTATTAATTATTAATCATAAATTTAAAATCACAATACTAATGATTACATTTATAAAGCTTAAATTCACTTTTTTATCAAATGTAGAGAACTTATGAACTTACTTAAAATCTAATAACAATGTAAATTACATCAACATCTTCAAAAATTATACGAGCCAAATAGAAAACGTTTGGTAAACCAGTTAATTTTTTAAAGTTTTTTTCTCTAAAGGAAAATATAATTAAAACAATCATTTCAAAAAATACCATCTAACACTTAGCATTCATAGTATCACTGTCTCGTCTGTACTCGTAGACACAGAAAGGAAAAAAATGTATGTGCATTAAAAACTTCCCGATTCTCGCAGACGTCTTTATTTAGAGACACGAGGTCCAAGGTAATGATTTAGACTATTTCCAATAAGCATTTCCGTTAAGTTCTTTTCCATTAAATTATTTTTTCATAGGCAAAATTTTGTGTGGGCCCTCGCAGTGCCCTCATTGCACTGGCACTCATTGGCCAGCGCGCTCACTTTCCATGACGCGACCCCGGGTTCGATTCGTGGTCGGACGAAATTATAGTGTGCGTTTTCCTTGCAATCTCCCGGTATGTGTTTCTGTGTGACGATGAAAAAACTCACTTTTTAGGTTGGGGATATCAGAACCCGGCGTAGGGATATATTCGTGCTAACCACACATAGCCGCGAAGCCGGGACGCAGCTGGTAGGCCGTTCGCGGGTTGACGCGTTAAGTACAGACGGATAGAATTTTTATGGAGATCATAGAAAGATTAGATAATTTCCAGGCTTTGCTCAGTGTGTGAAATAGCTGCAATCCCCCCCCCCCCCCTCCCCCTCGCACGGGGCAAGCGCCTCCGGTCTCCCTTGGTCGCCCCGTCCTCCGCTGCCCAACTTAACCCCCCCCCCCCATTTTAATCTGCTCGTCCGCCGCAACTCTCCGACCTCCCTGCTCCACTCCGAAAAAACACACTGGTTTTCCGACCTCCGGAAGCGTTCAAAATTTCAGAACAATAGCACCAATGGCTTGAAAGTTTTGTGAATCATTCACAAATACACCAACATCTTCTACATAAACTAAATATATACATATGCCATGCATTAAGATTATATTTGAGCAATCCAAGCAGCATAAATATGAACGTCAACCTAAGAGAAAGTGAATGTCTGAGCTACTGCAAAGTACTGTGAACTAACAGAAGAACAATGTGTGAGAAAATTGAAGAAAGTTGGCAACAACAATGCCGAATATTAGAATCGTGTGAAATCGGAGGCAGTATTGACGACTTAATTTCATGAAGCAATAATGGGAGTCATCTCCATCAACTTAATATATTTGTATATAGTTAAGTATTAGGTTGACTGAGACTACTTCCATTTTTTCTTAACGAATATTAGAAACGCAATCGAGTTTTCTTTTTGTATGTTTGTGGCTCATTTTCATTTTTCATAAAATCCAACGTTGAATGTAGTATTTTCTATTTTATTTACACTGTTTAATATTCGAAATAATTGTCATGAACGAAAAGGAAATTAATTCTTAATATATCATTCTCCTCTCATATTAAAACTTATCGGCCTACATGATTCCAAATCTAAAATCTCACGAGTATTTGTTGTTGATAAATTATATAAATTTCAAACTGTAATGAGCACAGCAATTAGTGATGCAAATAATGCTTATTACATATAATTACATTAAAATTAAAACTGACCCATACTGTTTACGTTGAAAAATCAAATTTTTCAAAAATCACAATTATCGAAAATGCTGTATGTCTTTTTACATTAAATAAATTTTCATGGCACAGCGAATCAAATAAATGCAATTTATCAGGAAAGTTGATAAAAAAATTGCTTTGTTAAACATATCGAGGTGAAGTGAGTTTGTCTCTATAATACAAGGCATTCATCGTAGAAGACCTACGTGTCCTACATTATATTTATAATTGACAAAATTCTATAACATATCTGCAAACATATCTTGCAACCATATTTTCCTCCATCCAAAGTTAATTTGGGGCAATTGTGTTAATATCTGATGTTTTTTCAACAATCGCTTTGATTCTATAGTTTTTAATGTCTTAGCTGTGGGCTTCGGAATATCAACTCATCGGTTTCAATAGTAAATCATTATAGTGCCATAAGAATGCATCAATTTATTATATTTTGAACGGTTCTTTATTCATTATGATGTAGATCTTCTGATCCTTTCATTGTTCATTTACTACACGCATGTATTAATGTTTTTATAACGAAGAATCCTAACCCGTGTTAAGGTCTGACTTTCGGCCTCTTTTGATGACAGCCCTTTCTGAACGATATCTCGGGACTCAACGCTGGAGATTGCGTGGGTTCGAAGAATAAAAACAATAGCAGTTCTTTTAGTTTTACCGTTCGACGATTCTAAAGGGAGTACACAAGACCACAGAAACACTTCGTAGAGACAGCGTAGTACTGGGAGTAAAGTGAATTCGTAGTCATTCTTATACTGGCGTAATAGTATATTTGTTTAACAATACATATCAAGTGATTTAATAGTTATTTATGCACCAAGGGCATAATAAGGGTTATAATGATTGAGTGGCAGCAAAATGCACAAGGGCCTATGGCTTAAGGGATTTTTGACGTCCGAGGTTATTACAACCAGTTAATGCCCGTGGTACATACATAATTTTATTTTTACCTCCGTTTATTCAGATTTACTTACCAATTAATTAGATGTTAACTCAGTTTGTCTTATGATAATTTCCCTCTCATAATTATCTTTCATAATTCCCTCGATAAGATAACAACAGGTAGCATCATTAATTGTTTTCACATTTCGCTAGTAACCACGATCCTTTGTATCCAGTTAAGTTATGCAGTGTGTATCGTGCTCAGTATCGAAGACAATAACAAGCTATAACGTATCAGAAAACATAGTTGTTTCTTTGATTGTTACTGATATTTCTGTTGCCTGGAGATAGGACAATATTGATCCACTGACGTCACGGACTGTACTTCTGCCATTTTTAATGTTGGCACCGAACAACCTTTAATTCGCCGCCAGAGCTCGCAACGACAATTAATTCTGTCATATGTTTCCGGTAGCCCGTTTCCTGTGAGTAAATAGGGGTCTGATTAGCTCACGAATTTTTGGCCGGATTTAATTTTGCTAGGTAAATCCCCAGCGTTCTATTACATGCCGCAAGGAGTTGGCTTCTGTGGGTGGTCCACCCTTAGCAAAACCCACGCACCTCGTCCGGAATCGAACTCGCACTCTGGAAGTTACCGCGCGGGTGGGTTACAGCAATGGAAAGCAGCGGTCCTTCAGCCCCGCGCGGCGCGATGAAGACATAGCATCAATGCGCGGCGCGCGCGCTGCGCCGCCATGAAAACGTCCGCGCGCGGCCTGGCGTCGCGGCGCGGCGCGTCGGGGAAGTGAGGAACTGCGCCCGAAGGCCCGGGCCAACGCTAAGCGGCCGTTTGGGCGCGCGGGCACGCTCGGGCCCGAGGCCGCGGCCTCTCCAGGGCTATCGCGGCGAGCGTCGCCGCTCGATGGGCGATGGCATCGCGGCGCCGGCGGCCGCGCGGGCCTTCCGCGCTGGACGGCGTTGGACCTCCGCGGCTACGCGACGCCGTCAACCCGCGCGATTCGGCGCGTGACCGCTGTTTTGAACAAGCGCCAAGTTACGGGAAAACCGTTGCGCGCCTCTCGTCGCGGAGGAGCCTTTCACAAAGGACTTGACCAGAGGATTTGGCAGTTTGGAACAGGCCTCAAATTAGGAAAATTCACTCAAGTTTTGTGTTTAATGAAATGAAAGAAAACTTGCTTTATATATCATCGGATTTTTAGGGGGTTTATTTGATGTTCAGTGGTTGTGCAAGGAGTCCCCACATTACAAATTAAACCTTCCTTCCAAGTCATAAACAGGTTTCATCAACTCTATTAATACAATACCTATCCAATATTTTGTAGATTTGTTAATATGAAATGTTTTGAATCCAACACATGAGGATATTTCAAGATGAAAACACTTTTGGACATCACGAGCAGACAGCGGAGTTATTACAGATGCTATACGTTACAAATGACAGCCACAATAACACAAAACTACAGGTAAAATCAGAATGTGCAAAATAAAAGTAATCAAATTAAAATAATTACCTGGCTGGAGTATCAAATGTTATGCAATTCAATTATGTGAAGGTTCAATGAGAAGCATAAACAATTCCTTAATATAATGTAGATTCAACGCAGCAGAAGTCTAAGTACCAACAAAATATTGATTGAACTGTAGGTAAAAGAAACATGTTCTGACGACGATAATGTAGACCAACATTCTTAGAGAAAATATAAAAAATGAGAAACTGCAAGACAAAATAAAAGTCCAAAAACAGCCTACAAAACTATGAAAACTTTTAAGCAACTAAAGTGATGCTGAAACATGGAAAAGTTGAAATCAAATAGGTTTCCACAAAGTTCGAAGTGTATGTCCAATCAAAGAAGATGCAGAAACAGCCTCAGAAGTGCACAGAACATGGCAAAGCATCCGCAAATAAAAACAGAACATGATATGTAAAAGTAAGACAAAATTCCGTATAAAAATAAATGCAATAAGAGATGCAAAGAATAGTAGGGAGCGAAATATGACGAATTTGTAATGTACGATGATAAGTAATAAAAATGTAATGTCATTTTTAAGTACAACATAAGCTATAAGATAAAGTGAAATTTGTCGGATATTATTTGCTTCTATGTTGTTGTAATTTACATTTATTTAAATTTGATATTTTTGCACAACTATCTTCTCATTACTGCAGAGAAATAAAGAAAGTTTAAACATTAATTTGAATATAATTACTAAATTGTACTTAACAAACGAAATTCCCGGTCTAAGCTAGAGTAGTGCCTCCAAGACGAACATGTTGATTGTGTTTAAAGTACTTAAATATTTACCTATCTTCTGTATGCACCGAATGTTAAAATATGGTCGTATTATATAAACAATTTTAATAAAACTATTATCCTTGTAAATTTTCGTAGAAATCTATTGTTTCAAATTGCGTATTTGTATCAGCCAATGACTATGACTAGTTCATATGTTTTAAAGTTCTTATCGTGATTTATTCATTTCAAAGTAAATTACTGGTTTTTTTTCACTCCACTAGTCTGAATGATGATTGTCGGCTATCAAAATCAAAGATTTTACGAAGAATATTCATGGAATTTAACAGAATCTTCATGCCAGTATATAAAGTTATAAAATATGATTCTGCTGATTTAATATTTGAAATTCTTGTTGAAGATATCGTTTACGGGATTCGCTATGAATGAGCTTAATAACTTCTTGGCGAAAAGTGAGAGAGAGTGAGAGATGAACTTGAAAGAAATAATATTTTGAAAAGTCAAATGTGTTCGTTTATTGGCAGAAAAGGTAATCAGCTCAAATATTTTCAGAGGCGTAATTTGATAATTGTGAATTTTAGAACCACACTTATGTTTCAAAAACACGTAACTTCATTCCATTAAAATCTACCCATTTATCCTTTAACATCGACTTCTTCAATACTCCTACACAGGCAAATTAATAGTTTCAAGAGTCATTACCGATAATCGTATTTAATAAAGTCTCTTATGTCTCTTTCAGTGTTCATTTACAGGGAGAACCAGACGAGAAAACTAATTTCTGTTACGCTTCGTTCCATATGCAAAGTACTTCTAAGCATGAAATTGTATGCTATTGCGGATAATGTGAAGCCTTCTACTCACATCCGGAAACGCCCACTAAACGTAAGAAGAGAAGAGATATCATCAGTCATTAGTGTCGCTTTCGTTTAACTACAAAGGGAACTTAACGCCTTTAATTGTACACTGACTTAAAATAAGTTTGCTTTCTTCATTGTCATTCCACTGAATTTGCTTCTCGCTACGTACCCAACACAATCTTAATGTATGACTAATATGATGTAAAATTAGTTTAATATTCAACTGTTGTTGCTTTGTGCAACAAGAGAGAGAGTTAAAGGTCATAAAATAATGTTGGGATTTGTTTAGAAGTAGATATTCTTACCTGGAATAACTATAGTTTAATAGCATACAATAAATAGGATAACTATGGAGTCAAAACAAAGTGAAAAGACACAAGTATGTAGAAGCAAATCTTATTATATATATGACATATTATGTTCGAACAATTTCGTCTCATACACATTATAATGTACGCAAACCTTGCATTCCCTGAAAAGGAGGCCTTCGCTCTTAATGGGATCCTAAAGGCTAAAATTAATGTAAAATATATTAAGTATAGCTTTCAGAGTTACCAAGGCAATTAGAGAATCAATGTAAGATAACGAAGTACAAATAACTTAAAATAATTAACATTTCAAAAGAAAACTCGATGACTAATTCTAAAAATTCCCACTTTAGGTATTCACTTCGAAATAATAAATTCTACTAAACACTGTCTTTAAAGATTAAAAATGGAATTACATCCAATGTTGGGATGGGAAATCATAGAAAATTGCCGATGTTGACTTTCCATTGAGAAGCGCGTGCAAAGGAAATACGAAATTATTGCGGAATTACGAAAGAGCAACTCTCTTGTCAGAGCGCCCGCCAGAACGGGTCAAAGTTGCCACCTCCGCTTTGCCCCCACCTTCGCCCTCTCTCATTCTTCAGCCCTCGTGCCCCTGCCCGCGTGAGCGCCGGCGGAGGGACAACTTCATTTTAATCAATATCTGCCGATCACCCAATTGGCGTGAGGCAGCTGAGGAAAGGTTGGCAATGGGCCAATTACAGTTGAAGAATAACACTATATCAATTGTGAGACTATATTATTCACAATATTTTTTTAAGAGAATTTTCAATTTTTTTTTCCAAATTCTGTAATTCTTATTTTTTTATTTTTTATATATAGTATTAATTAGTAATATTTTAGGTTCAAATGATTCACAAATTATTAGTAAACATAACCTGGAAGTTTGAAGACCATCCATTGAATAGATTTTGAGAAAATGTATCTTATACACATGAAAATGTAATTAGTGGGAAATCGCATTCAAAGAAAACCATGTAACTGCAGCTTGTCTTCTCTCTAAAATATTCCATAATTATAATCTTCTGCTTCAGATCTTTTCTTCTGTTTTTGTTTCTCCATCTTCCTCTTTCTTTTCTTTGAGCTTGTTGTTTTGAAGGTCACACTCTTTGATTTTGCAGTATTTGATGCACATTATGTATAATTGCTTCACACCACTCAAGCACCATTCCGCAGAATAAACTCGTAATTTTTCTAATGTTCTTGTAATGGTTATGTAACCATAGTTAGATTTAGATTTATTTAGTCAAAACACTGTAAAAACCGTACGTGACGTACGTGAGATCATTAAATGCAGATATTGTATCTGATACTGCTGTAGTCATTGTATTCATTCCTGCAAACTTTTTTGGGACACCGATCCCATATCAGAGCATTCAAAGATTCATTGCTATTTGGGGTCTTGCCATGAAGACTTTTTCAGGATGTCTGGGTGTGCCAAAACTCTCAAAACACGCCTGATTACTTCTGCAATTGATGCTGGAATGAGATTTTTTGAGTGATGTCAATTTTCATTTTAAATGTGCAAGCACTCATCAGCTCAGAATGTATATGCTGGGCGTTCATCGGTTGATGTTTTATGAAAATGATGAAATTCCTCTTCTCATGGCTTCCAAATTATTCACATTTTTGGCACCATAGTGAAATTGTAGATAATCTAGGAGTTGATGAGTGCATCTTCCTTTTCCTCCTAACCCCCTTCCATCTGAGACTTTTTTCCTTTGAATTTCTCTCGTAGTTTTCACAGTCGACCACACATCCTTTTTGAAATGTGTCCAACACATTCCAACTTTTCAATTTTTTGGCCCCCACATGGTTTTGATTCTACAACTGCATAAAATGCCCTGCAGTCCTCATCAACAATATATTTAACATATTTTATACCATGCTCGTTCACTGAATGGCAGAACGTTGTAGTGGCTCTTTCAATCTCCATAACCCCGGAAGGCCCACTGTATTTTGTTCTTACAATTGGGCTTATGATTTTCATACCATTGCATATGGATCCTTTTTCTTCTTCTGCAGTTTATATGCACGAGTATTTACTTAATACTTCATGATCAATACCTTTACCAATACCAGCTTTAATAATACTTTCTACTCCAAAATTTGAAGTATGTCCCTTTTCATCCATTACCCATCTACTGTTACCGCAATTTCATGAGAATTTTTTTCTGTATGAAATTCCTGAAATTTCTTCATTTTTTTTTTACGCCATATCATACTCTGTTTACAGATCCAGTTTTTGGAAATAGGGAAGTTTAATTTGAAAGTTTGAAGGTGGTGGAGATTAAATACTATTATTATCTGAATAGTTTTAATTGTTTTTCAATATTTCGCATAGATGTAATCTCATATTCATGTCAAATAATTTTTCTATTCTCCACTTTTTTGATGTTCCAAAATATGACATACATCAAATACCAAATATGAAATACATACATCACAAAGGAATTGATTTGATGCCGGTTTTGATTGAAAATTTCATAAAATAAATAATTTATTGAAGAAATACATAAAGATATAGGGCATAGCAATTTAAAATGTACAATTGAATTTTCCTGTTTTCTTGAATGTCCAATGAAGTGAATTATTCTGATACTTTTTGTTCAGTGACTGAATTTTTCTCTACTGGAAGAGGATGTGAAGTAATTTTTACCTTGCTTTGATGTTCAGTTTTAAAATACTGATTTCTTAAAGTTTATTTTCTTGTACTCTAGGAAATGCGCGGTTTATTTACCACAACCTTCAAAGGCAACCTTTAAAAGCAAGAACAGAGGTCAGGAGGGAGACGTGGAAAACACAAGAAAAAATTATTTACATTCATCAACGACATATTGTTAAAACATATGCTAAGTGTGGGCGTGTATATATTAAGTTACATTTCTTGCAGTTGGATAATTCAAGTAGGGTGAGCTACAGGATGGTCACTTTAAGGGAACAATATGCTTTAAGAGTGTATAACTGTTATATTTTACATAGAAATTACATAGTTGGAATAAATTATAATATGTGTACGTTTTGTGGCTAGTAGTTAAATAGTTGAACATTATACGTTCATTTTATAAATGTGAAACTAAAAATTGCAGACAATTATGGTGGGAATTTCAAAACTTATAGTAGCATTTTTAATGTAGTGATGGGTACTCCAGAAAAATGAGTAGTTAAAAGCCAACAAGTCAAATAAGCTGATGAACGCAATTGGCTTGTTTTAGTTTGGTTTATTAGTCATTCAATAACTTAACATTTTACACAAAATGTATAAATATTTACGTACTCCATGCATCATTTCCTGCAGTCAAAAATATTAACTTATGGTTACTATTTTTTTTGGCTTACCGCTTCTCTGAGAGGTGAAAACACTGATAACGTAGATTAGATAATGTCCTACTCTTGCGCATTGAGCGGGATGCAAATAAATTCTACATCATTAATCTTAAAATAAATGGAACACTTATGAATAACCGTTCGATGCAAGGCGCACGTGGGGCTACTATGAGTTGTGGCAAGTCATGGGGGAGCTTCAATTATATAGGAGGGGTTGGAAACCATAGACACACGGAACGAGATTATGAGAGGACCTCTCGGTTTTAAAAAATCTTATTGTTGCCCCCCCCTACAGTTGGTGTGTCCATCACTATCCTACGTTACCTACCCTACCGGTTACCCTACGTAGATCTTAGAAAAGTAGAAGTAAGTTTGGCAATTTGATATTTATCCGACAGTCACACCCACTTCGTAACGTCAGGTTTAAAATGTTATACCTCGAAAAACTAGTAGAGATAATTGCATGAAACAAGCTGGCATTGAAACTCCGATTAACTGACTTTCCGAAAATGCAAATAAAAATTTGATTTTTTCAACAATATCTAGATTAGTGTCACCTCCTCGAATAGTGCAAAGGTCATTAAAAAAAGTGCCGGAAATCTCATTTTCATTGATATCTCCGAACTTTTAAACGTTGCGAAAGGTAGGAAAAAAAGGTGCAAAGTATGAGCTGCTATAGCACCCTAAGTCGCATTCTGCTATTTGGAGACAAATGGAGGGAAAATTGAGGAAATGAGAGAAAAATGTATTTTAGATATTTGCGGCGAAATTGCTTCCAGGCGTGGCTGGGCGGAACGGACGGGGGGACCGGGCGAGGCGGAGAGGTCGGAAGGGCGGAGCGGCACAGGCGAAGTGACCGCAGCGGGAGGAACGAGCGAGTTGAGTGAGGCGCAGGGAGCGGTCGCGGCGAGTGGGCAGATAGGGCAGGATATAAATGGATACTCGGGTAACGCCGGGTAATTATAAAATGTAAAGGATACTCAGGAAATTATAAAAATGATATAATAGTTGTAAATTTAATTCAAAGGGCTCTATGAAGAATTCACGTATTTATAAAATTTAATAGAGTTTTCGCAAGTGGTGGATTTGAAACACGTATCGCGACAAGTCTGGAGAGAATTGTACTGCGCAATCGCCGGTGTCAAATAACGGGATTTCAATAGACAGGTCCCGTAATTTTTCCTGTTTTGTCACCTACGACAAATGTATTTATAACTTACACTTTATGGTTTTTGCCGCCACCACTAAACATGAATCTACCAATAACACACAATGAACATGGAAGAAATGAAAAATACAATATCCTTAGTAGCAAAATAATATGGTAGAAAATTAATGGTTAATTTTTTCTCAAGTTAATTCAAAAAAATATCAGGAATAAACTAACGTGTTAATGGTTTAGGATTTGAAGGTTATGTGTATATTCAGGTCCCCATTTACTGTTAGAGGTATTCAGTTACAATTAGTTTGTAATTTCAACGTATGCGTATTTCAACGTATTTCAAAGTATTTCAACGTATATTATACGACATGCAAAACTCATTTGTATAAAGACACGTTATTCCTATTGACGATAATGTTTACGTACTACGACAATGGATTTCTCGTCTTGCAAAATATCTCCAATGTTTTAAATGTTACCACATATTCTAAATATAAACCAATGCTAGTGGGACAAGTAGAAGAAACATGGTTATGTCCCTAGAAAAATGAAATAAAATAAGATTTTTTTTGCAAACTCTTTATTGAAAAAATACGCAAACTGAAATGAACGTAGACATTACAAAATTACTTTTGTAAATAAATTCAATATTTATTTTATTTTAGGTAGCATGATAACAAATGACAGTATTGAAGGAAATGCGATAGTAAAATACACTAACAATGACAATATTGGAATCTATTCTTGTTTCATGCTTAAACGTCCGAAGAATGTGTGAAACTAGCCGTGCTTCGAGTTGCCTGTGTACAAACGAACTTAGTTCCGCGCAGTAGAATACCGC
>BOPP01000082.1:1209048-1269720 GCA_017312745.1 Gryllus bimaculatus
CCCGCCATAAGCCACGGCCGGAGCTGCATCTCTGTGAGCGGGCCGCGCCGAATAAGACGCATCTGCAGCGCTGATCGTTGGGGCGCACAATGAAGCGCACGGTCCGCTGCAGCGGTCGGCGAGGGGGGGGAGTAGGGGGGCACGGAGCTGGAGGGGTGGCGGAATCGGAGCACGGGAAGGGGATGCAGGCGGAGGGTGAGAGGTGGGAGCACGTGAAGAAGCGGCGTGATAGGGATGGCGGGTGCTCCGGGGAGACGGAGAGACGGCGGCGTGAAAGGGCCGAAGCGGAGGGGTGGGGCGAGGGGCGAGGGGCTGCGGGGGCGGAGGCCAGGGGCCGGCGCACAATCGGAGGCTAGCCTCGCGGCGCGGCGCCGCCCTCGGGGGTTGAGCGCCGCGGGCCGCGTTTCTACCTTTGGAGCTCTTTCTTTCAGCGCCCTGCGCCGCCCTACAAAAACACGGCGAGCCGCCGGGCCCCGCCCCCGCTGCCGCCAGCGCCGCCCTCGTCGGCGTCCGCGAGCCGCGGGCGACTAATTTCGACAAAAGGTTTTTGGCCCATTAGCGGCGTCCAATACAGCCGTCACTCTTCGAATTGGACTTCCGAGTAATTTTCTTTTCGAAAAACGTGTTTTTGGAAGAACTGCCCCTCGCCGCGCCGCGGCCGGGGCGGCCGTCCCGCGAGCCTTCGGGTGGATTTCCTGGGCGACCTTCGCCACGGTTGCAGAGCTGCCATTCCGGGCGAAGCTATTTGAATGACACTCGAAACGGGTCTCCCGAGCGCGCTCCCGGGAATTCGCGCTTTGTAGCGAGCGATCTTACAAGGGCCCTCCCTCACTCCCTCCCGAGGCTGCGTGCGCTAATGTTACACGGCGTTTGTGCGTCTGTTCCTCCCCCAGAAGCAGAAGACGAAGTAGCCGAGGGGAGTCGTCGAAAAGAGATCCAGGGGCCGTTCGTGAGCACCTTAAAAAAATCTCCGCGCGCATCACGCGCTTCGCGGACGCCAGCCGTCGCCCTCTCGCGTGCGGCGTCGCGAGGGGCGGGGCGAGACACGCGGCGGCGGAGGGGCGCTGGAAGACGAATGATGGGGTTACGAGGTTACAGAAGGAGCGTGAGTGGAAACTAGTAGGGAGGCAACATGGGAAAAACCTGGTGCAAGCATATACGTTGTTGCTTCGTACCATACAAAATGACAAGTCGAGGTTGAGTAAGGGGTAATTTGAAGTACCGAGGGAACATTTTTCTTTGAAGTGAGGTTAGTAACGCTTGTGTAGGAAAACAATTAGAACTACGGCACACATTCATATCGTTGTTCACACGTCATATCGTTGTCTCTTAAAATAAATGCTCCAGGATTGAGTTACAATGGACAGTAATATCAGCGACAATCAAAAGAAAAATGACGACAGTTGTTTTGACGGGAAGGTGGAAGTGAAGGCACTCCATAAGTTTGCAAAGAGTTACAATGCGACCTGAGGGATAGGGGAATCGACAGTGTAAATATCACGGAGGGACGAAGGAGAAACGTAAAGTGCAGGCGGATGATAAAGGGGAAATTAATATGCAGAGAAGATAGGTAAACACGAAGGTAAAAAAATATAGAGGTCAAGAGCATGACTCTACTCTATTATATCCCTATATCAGGTAGTTTATCAGATGAGTATCTGAGTAAAAGAATAACGTTTAATTACAGAACTGAAGACAAACGACGATGGAAGGGTTAGTTAAGAAAGAAAAAATGTTGAAACCATCATGGAAGTTGAAGAAATGAATCAAACATATAAAGTCTGATACTATTAATCGAATTTTGATGTTTTGATAAACGGATATTTGTAAGATGAAATTATAAGAAATGTTGAGGTGAGAAAAGGGAAGTAATGATAATGAGAGAGAGAGAGAGAGAGAGAGAGAGAGAGAGAGAGAGAGAGAGAGATAATAGAGTCGTTTTGAAAAATATAAATAATCGATAATGACTGTAAGGTGCCTATGCACAAATGCAACCATAATAATGTACATTACATACGATAATCAGCGTTCATTATATTCACACGACATTCATCGTAAATTGCCGGATCTTGAAGCTTACCGTTATGCATTATATTAAGGAAAATTGTTTCTAATTGAAACAGCAATGTAGTTCTACCACTGAACTACCACTGAACTCGTCGATATAAAGAAACTATTGCGAAACGAAATATGAAGACCGAGCCGAATGGAAGTAACTGTTATGTTCTGTAGTAACATTAAAGGTCTAAACCATTAAAGGTCTGAACGATTTCCATTCAGGTAACATTACTAAAGGAAAATATTGGTCAAAAAGCTATCAATTTATGTAACTTTAATGATCACATTGTAGCTGATTTTTTATTTATGATGTCTACTTCCACGCAGTGCAAAACTCGATAACGTAGTGTCAGACACAATAGGGGTAAAAGAGTTAGGATACTGAGTGGAATACAGAACATAATATTGAGTGAAAAATAAAGATTTCAAAATTTAATAAATGGTATAAAATTATTCAGATAGATGATATTTCCATGTATTATAAAGGGAAATGAAAGGGAAATTACAGGCATAGGATTGCAATTTATAGGTTAAGTAACGAATTGAGAGTGAGCAAATATTGACTAAATAGTGAGGGGGGGGGGAATGTAGTATCTGTGAGATGGAAGAAGAAGATTGGGAATATATTTTAGAGAGGTGTCTTTTTTGAGGATGGAAGGATGTGGACAAGGTGTAATATTCAGGATAACGTGAGATGGTTATTAGAGGACACAGGTGAAAGGATCAATGTGATTGATAAATACAGGAAAAGGCTTAGTACACAGCGTATATTATATTATTTTATGAATGTATTGTATATCTTGTATGTGTCTTATGTATATTGCGTATATTATGCGTTTGTATTATTCAATTGTTGTATTGTTACAAAATTGTCAAATAATATGCTATCATTCATTAGTAGGTGAAACTGAGAGAAACACCGACCGCAATACGCGCGGCTGAGACGCGGGGGCAGAGAAGTGGTTGTGGAGCGTGAGTGGCGCCGTTCGAGTAACAAGCCTGCGGCGAGGGTGGTTTGAACAGCTCGGCGGGGCGGCCAGCAGCCTCTTTCCCAGGGCGAGTAAACACAGCGCTCACGCAGGCCGAGCCGGCCACGCAGCCGATGGGGCGGCCGTTGCGGCGTGTAACGCGCCCCAAAACGGGCGAGAAGGCCCGGCCTAGCGGAAAAGCCGGCCGGAAACGGTACGGGCTGTGCGCGCCGGCCCGAGGTCATCGCTCATCTGAAAGGAGAAGAGCGCCGCACGACGCCGTCCACGCTGGACGCGACACCACCGGCGGACGACGACACTTACGTTCGTGACGAAATGAGTCTCGCGCTTCCAGGCCCCCGGCACATGTCCATGCCTTTTCCGCTAAATTGCCGACTCCTGATATTATTCATTAGTATTATTATTATTATTATTATTATTATTATTATTATTATTATTATTATTATTATTATTATTCGTATTCTTCTAACTCACGACTAAGGTTACGTGTCGGTTGAATATAAAATCTACTCCAGGTTGCAACAAGGTACCTAAGAAGCAGATGTATGGGCTGTCGGTGCCCCTACAATACTTGGCGCAAAATGTGGGCTGCTCCAAATAAAGCAATGCCTTGCACTTCCCAGCCTTTTGAATGACCCTGGAGTTTAGCCAAGTTCTTAAACGATTTTTGCGGAACAAATTTCAGAGCTTCGATAACAATCGGGAGCTACTGTGCTTTTATGCCCCAAATTCAGCTGATCTCAATGTCCACAACTCTTATATTTAAAAAACGTTCCCTCTCTCCTCGCTCCTTTAGCTAAGCACATTTAATAGCAACGGCACCAGCAACATATGCATGTAAACATATAGTGTTATATTATTATATGAATATTAATATTAAATTATTATTAATATTAATATTAATATAATATTATATTATATTAATATTATTATTATTAATTAATATTATTATTAATTATTATATTAATATATTATTATTATTATTTATTAATATTATATTATTATTATATTATATTATTATTATTATTTAATATTATATATTATTATTATTAATATTATTATTATTATTATTATTATTATTATTTACACAACCATTGCAATTCATTTAATTCATTTTAGATGCAGCAGATAAATACAGCAGATACAGATTTAGTACAATAGAGTATTTCAATCTTCCTCTCATTACAAACTCCACCCCATCCTCATACATTCATTTCTCTTGATTCCTCCCCTTATCTTCTTTATCGCATCTCCCCTTGTGGCTTAATGTATTAAACAGTCTCTGAACCATAACCACTCATATCTTCTACTCGTCATTCTTCACTCCTCTCTCTCGTTTGTTTTTTTCTCCAAAGATTTTGTTTTGCTATTATGTCTCTGGGTGCAAAAGAACGAAGCGAATGAATCGGGATTATGAGTATTATTTTCATCTGTAAATACATTCTATCGCCGAAAAAATGGCATTTGTCTCTATTTCATTCTTGAGTAATGATTATTGTGACATTGTAAGATTCTCACTACAAAATTACAGATAAGTGCACAGCTATTTAAGGAGGTGTATTTACAATATTATATACAAACAATAATAAATGAAAATATCTATATACAGCTCTGGTAGACTGTCCCCTAGCTAGCTATCTGAAATTAATTATTTGACTTATGGCCCTCGCCACTAATCAAAGAGCTACGCACACAGCATACCACCACGTGACCACTGTCACAAGTGGAATTGGTATTCCAGTACTTGCAACCTACGGGTTGACCCAACCATCACTTGTCAGTGCAACACCCTGGGCGCAAGTTTTATACATCCGCACGAGATCTCTCATTCTAAGACCCACCCCCGCGACTCGCGCTTTGAGTTTTATACTGTCAGACCACGTGACTCGTGACGTCATACTCGCGTTTGCGCGCCAATCAATTACGTGACGCGATGACACGCGCTTCCGCCACTTCACCTGGCTGGTGTGGTTATTTAAATTCCTAGAAGTTCCCAAAATAATTCAGGAATGTTGTACACCTGTGTTCCGAGCCTTTCCAGCCCCCGCTCGCTTGCGACACGCAAACGGCGTCTTTCTATTCGCGCGGCGCCATAATTTCTGCCTCTATCGTGTTCCGTTTGCAATATGTTATAATACTTAATTGTCTTATGACTCATTCTATGTAAGTAATTTTTTGCTATCTTTTTTTACATTAGATCAATAACTTCACATTTATTTTCTCAAAACCCCAAGATCTTTTGCGATTTCAGCGTGTGAAGAGAAGACACAGTAAGGTTGAGGACACAGAATGAATGATTTCAATTGACCCATATTTCAGCAGATACGCCTCATTTATATTAATAATGTTTCCTAAACATAAATACAACAACAATACCATTTTGCATTACATTGCACAATTTTAATTAAATATTTTTATTTGCAGAAACATCGCTGAGACTCATCGCAACTATGAAGGATGCTCATTCTACAGCCACAAAATCGTTATGTAAGTTTTTGCACCATTCCTCACGTAGCGTGTTTCCTGATGAGAGTGTTTCCATGGCTCACAGAAGTAGTAAAATTAGAAAATAACACATTAACTTATGACTGAAAGATATTAGTTTTTTTGTTGTTTCGTTATGTCTGAAGAATAAAAAAAATATTTTTAGTTCGTACACAATGACATTGATAATCTGTGTTTAACTGAATTCAAAATATTAACCTCAATTTTCTCATTACTACGGATTACGCAGCCAAGAATTTTGATGTTAAGTATGTACATATTTGCATGCACATCGGGTAGAGGAATTACGGGTCATCCTTATTCTTCAAAGCTCCATGCACTTACTATCCTGTCTGCAGAAATGCTTGTTGTCATGAGAGGAGGAGCACTAAATCTACATTACGCAGCTGTAACAAACCTTGTTAAGGCTGCCACAAACGCATATATCCGATACCATCTTTTGCATTTCCATAAATTTCCATGCATTTCTACGATGTTTCCTTGCTGCTTGGGTACGAAAAGTGTTAAGGGCAGTTCTCAACCCTGTAATTTTTTGGAAAAGTTTATTTTAAATAAATATCCATTGAAAATTTAAAGTAATAAGTGAAAAATGTAGGATTGTAAAAAAAACAATAAAAATTTTTTAACATTTCTTAATTTATTTGATTTAAAGTACTGGAATGTTTGAAAAGTTGTTGAATTCTACGGAATATATAGTAACTTAAATAGTAAAACAATGAAAATGTTCATCTCCTTTTATTGTCTAAAATCAAACTACCAAAGTGAGATCAATGTCATAATAAGAATTATTATGAAACGAGTGTTATAATAATCCATGGCCTAAAACAGTTTCGAAATGTAACAGAACTAATCCGTGGCCCCCTAACTAACTAGTATCTTAATACTAACTAGTATCAACATCACGGAAATTATAGTTTCTTGGAATTTTTACAAAGACCTAAAATATTGTACGACATGCGTATCATAACATATTAAAACTACATTACATTGGTTATCAAATACGGCCTAAGGGTCTCGAGTTTGATAATTCTCCAATCTCATACGTCTTACAATGCTTGTGACGTAAATAAATATTTTTGGGCCATTGTCTTCAAATGATACCTACAACATGTGAAAAGACGTACGTTTCCTCAATATCAAAAGCGAGCGAATGTCTGGTGCTGGCAGTGCGTGTACGTGGTCCCGAGCTGCGAGCACGCTGCGCGCGCGGGCGTCTGGGCAAGATGGCGGCGGCGCGGAGCCCGCGCGGCCGGCGCCCAATTTCGGCCGCGTCGCATTCCCCGACGCGCGCGCTGGCGGCGGCGGCGGCGGCGGCGCCTTTTTGTGGCGGCGGTTGCAGCGCCGTTTCGTTAGGTCGCGCCGGCCGCAGAGGAGAGAAGGACGGGTGGAGGAGGAGGAGGAGGAGAAGGACGAGGAGGAACGGAGGAGACTAAAACGAAGCGCAGGAGCAAGCAGCGCTTTTCTTCTTATGTTTATTTTTACGAGCAACATGCCTTATAAGTAACGGGCGGCGCTGCAGTGCGGGTGCATTCCCGTCCCGGCGGGTGCGCGCCGAGCTGCCCACTGAATGCCAAGCGCCGCACCGCGCCCCGCCCCCGCCGCCCCCCTGCCCCGCCCCGGCCCCCGCCCCAGCCCCCCCCCCGCCGCCGCCGCCGACACCCGGCGCCCAAGACCGCTCCCTCGGACGATCGCTCGCCAGCCTCAACTCTTGGCCACCAAACCTTTTCAGTACATACAAATTAATAATTGAGTACAACCACGCGTTGAAAACCTGCAATTTTTGAGTATCGAATTCCCAAATTCGGTCTGGATACTGACGATTTTTATACCAGTACATTATATTGTAATCTTGATATTTTCTGTTAAAGAGTAAAGTATAGTTGGTGTAATCAGAAAATACATTTTTATTTTGAAGTAAATTAATCTCTAGATCAGTGCAATAATGTTTTCTCCATGAAATGAGGTTGCCATCTGTTTTTTGTTACTTGCCATTCATAATCCGAAAATAATAACAACTTTATTTTCACCAGAAAATTATGTCAATTCTTTGCAAAAAATACATAATTATTTATCTACATTTCCAAAGTATGTCAAAAAATCTTATCGTTGAAAATTACGCATTCACAATCGGTGACTACATAACTAATACAGAAGGTCACTTCAAAATACACACAATTTCCAGAAAGCGTGCCCAAAAACTCAGTAATTTGTAGAAATTGTTGGTTTTAAATATTTTGTCTCGTTAAATGGTGTGTCTCGTAATCGTGCATTCCAGTCAGTTTCAAGAACTATTCTTCACCTACAGCAGCAAGAGTAATAATACAGACGAAATGCATATAACAATTACGAGTACTAATAATACGTATATGATTCTCTCACTCCACAACCCACAAAAACAATACCTCTTTCATAGTCAATAGTAAAAGGTAAAGAATAGTGAGGGAAGTACAAGTTTACAAAAGTAAACTTTTAATAATTCTAATACTTTCCTTTACCGCAATATACGATTCTTTTAGATTTAGCCAGTCTGCCTCGGCGTTCCAAAAGATGCTTTACACATTTGCGCACCCCTTGAAGCTGAGGGTCAGCAAAATTCGAGGTCCTTCACAACGTATCACTAAGAATAGGAATGTCATATAACCACAGCGCTATTCGAATCTGCAATCCCCGAAACGATGTTTTGAATAAGTAAACACTTCCAGCATTCAAACTGGAGGAATTAATTTTTGGGTCAATATTGTTGATTCTACCAAAACTATAATCGATTTAATGTTGATTTAACTAGATGATCTATGGGGACATTGCATTTTGGAAATCATCAATATTTAGAAGTGAAAATAGATTGGCTTTGGAACTTAGAACGTTTTAATCAACTCATCCTACTAAGTAGCAGTGCTGTCCAAAAGTGCAATAGAAAGTACATTTTCTAGATTACAGCATAACAAATAAAACCGGTGGCCCATCAAAAATACAAAAGTCAGGTTTTAAACGACTAAACGTGTCATTCATGAGTTATGCATGTAGATAACATGTGCTGCAGCGTGACGTGCTTTCGGAATGCATGCGCGCCTGTTTTCCTCTCATACCATAGTCTACAAACTATTTTTTTCTTTGTAATACTGTTCGGTACAGCCCTGCGGGTAAATTCCTTATTCATCAGTAGCACACATACGGGGTATTGTGTCGACACTTTCTTATAAGTGATACAAAACTCTTGTCGTTCCTTGGCGCATAGTATACGGTGCCTCAGAATAAAAGTTTCAAATTTGTTGGGTGAGTAGAGTGGTCGAAAATGATACTGTTTTGCCAATAAATAATGTGGGAAACTACATATAACAAAGATGCACATATGACATTGGCCCCTTACTGTGTTCGACAGGTTCTGCATGTACTGGTGTTCGAAAGGTTCACGAAATATATTTTGACTGCGTCAGATTCATTGATTATTTTGTTTTTCCGGGGCGCCAACTGCTATGGTCATTAGTTCCGTAGGCATTGTGCGTGATTTATCAAAGACGGTTTCTGTGTTTTCTCCCCACTGAATGGCGATATCCAGCGTTGGCTTTTGGAGTTTGCCCCAAGCAGATGTTTCCCGTCAACGAGGCAACCTGGCTGAGACGTGCTCTAAGTTCCCGACATGTGTAGATTTGTAAGAGTGCGAAGCACGTGAGTGAAAGTGTGAGAAAGGACAAGAAAGACAGAACGCGTATAGCCCGTGACTCAGTTGTTAGAGTACTGCTTCGGCTTTGACCTTGTGTTGATCGGAAAAGCTACGGAAAACTACCGATCAAAGCAGCTGGCCGCTAGCATTCTCCTTCAGACAGTGGTATAACTTGACCTAGCTATCTAGCTAATATCGGAAATTCTGTCACCGTTGGGACTCGAACCATAGAATATATTGGTCACAGGCACTGCAGTGACATCACCTGATCCACTTCACTGAGTCACTTCAGCATCACTGAGCCACACATCACTGAGCCACTGCAGCCGGTTTCACTGCGTCAGAAAGTGTCCTGTCAAAGAGCAGTGCTTAATAAGGAGAAAGAGTCATAGTTCTTATATGAATTTTTCCCTCCAAATTTTGGCAAAACGTTAACATCTTCGACCTCCTTTATGGCTTTGAAGTTTGTAACATTTATTTCGAGAGATTCCGTGCACAGAGTATAGGATAAGAATCTTTTGTTCATGATCAAATATTTCCGACTGCATTTTACCCACCCCTGGCACGTCGGCTGGCGCCAGACTGGCTGCTCCCACCCACCCTACCCCACCGTCGCCACCCTCTACGCGTCCGCCCCCCCCCCGCGGCGTCTCTCGGAGGGCGCTGTCAGCCGCGCAACGCGGCACGGCGCGTCGCGCTTTATCGCGGCCGATACGCATCATCAACTGCGCGCGCGGAGACTACTGCGTCGCCAGTTAGACGGCGCGGCGCGGCGCGGCACGCGTGCTCTCACGTCTCGCCTAGATCTCCCAGCCGCGGCGCCGAGTACCGCCGGCTCGCCGCACAACCAGTTTATTAACTGCGTGCGTGCCACTTTTTAATACGCCGTGCGTTCGAAGCTCACATATCAAAACGTATGGTGTCAGTGAGATCTCACCTCATCCTGTGGACAGTTTTCTTACGCATGGTCATGGCATACTGTGGCAGATGTGAAGATTCATTCTTCGAGGAATGTTTTGGGGTGGTTTTACTGACTCACATGTTGTGGATTTCCACGAAAGTACACATCCGCGGGTAGACAAATAGATTTACTGGGAGGATCTGTAAAGTATACGGTTAACGTATACTTTAATAACTATAGAATTATTCGCATTTATCTGTTGTGATGTCTTTCTAACTGTGTACTTTTAATGCTTTTGCAATTCGAATTTCAAAATGTAAATTGTGAAAGGACGTAAATTAATGATAAGTTTAATACACGAAACAATATTTTAAACCTTTAACAATACATTACATTTTTGAATTGCAACTCAGCTAGGTTGTAGGTACTGGCACTTTTTCACTAACGAAATGATGGTAAGGAGGAAGAGAAGAAGTAAGTTAAATTTCTGAAAAAAATGAAATATAATTTTCCAGTATTGATTTAAGTACCTTTACAAGAGAATGTTTCCAAGTCTCTCGTTGTTTACGTTGTCAGTATCAAATTATAAATATAATGCAATATAACACTCACATTATGCTCTTCACTTTCCACGGAATGTCGATGAAATCATCAAAAAGAGACATCATATGCCAATTCTTTCATATTCAGCTCACTTGTGATACTGCTGACCTGTATTCATTTGACAACGTTTTAAAAAATAGTTACAAATTAAATATCAATCATCGAGGCAAGGAAAACATTAATATTCTCTTTAAATACACCTGTTTAGGATAATTTAAAACTATTTATTATGCTGTGATAAAGAAATATACACCGAAGTTGCGAATGCAGAAATAATAAATTAGTGATAACGAGGTGATAATTACAATACATTTGCTTGGAATGATAAAAAATGAAAGAACTAAAAGAAAACTGAACTCGCTTTTTCCTCAACAAACACCAAATGCAATGACCAGAATTAAGAGCTCACTAGAATTAAATTCGTATTGACAGAAAATCGAACTGACTTGATCGCGAACACGTGTGGTTTGCATTAAGGGGCTGTCTACAAAATCAAATGACGTATTACTAATTTGAAGTATTTTGAATATCCCTCTCCCCTGTAAACGTGCGCTTGACCCCCTAAATAATTACGTAATGCCTGTGACAAGACCCCCCTATTTACAATAAGTAAGTAAGATTAAGTTATAAAGCAGTGACGACGAGTTGTATTAATAGGAATTGCAAGCACCCAACAATAAGAATAGAAGTATGTTTTTACTGAAGGAAAGGCCTCTAAAGAATAAACTTTCTGACAATAAGCTGTGCCCACGCCGTCATGGATGACGCATGGGTCCCGAATCTAATTCCATTCATTCATTCATTCATTCATTCATTCATTCATTTACGTCAACAATGGTAAAAACCATTCGTTTTTGTAATCTAAAAGTCTGGGAGCTGTAAGACGTATTTCCCCAGAATATTATGCCATATCTCAAGCAGGAACGAACATTCGCGAAGTATACACAACGAGCAGTGTGGAGGCTGACTGAATTTGAAAGAATTCTAAAAGCGTAGCATAATTACTTGCCATTTTAATTGGATTCTACAATATACTTAACATTGGTATTGGATCTTTTCTTCGTAATCTAACAGGTTCAACGAATATACCACTGAAGATTAGAAAAAGTTTTCTTTTATTGTAAGAACATCATATATTTTTAATTTACTATATTTTTAAATTTAATTTCCAGCTATTTTAATGCTTTAGTAAAAAACTAAATAAAAGGACTTATTTGAACAAGTGAACAAATTTAAAAATAAACATAAGAGTTTTATGACAATCTACAATTATGTAATACAGCGTAACGCTGCCTCAAACCCCCACCCCCACTTTAGCGATACGTAATTAATGGTCGACCCTTAATGACGACGTGACGACACAGCCGTCACAGGGATTGACTGCACACCCGAAGACAGAGCGCTGCCCCGGATGGCCGGCAGTCCCGCACTGCACCTGTCAGGACGTCGCGTCCACTGCGCACGCCCGCCGCCACCCCGCCGCCGGAAACGAGCGCACCGCCGCCGCGATTCAGCCGCTCAAGCCCCCCCCCCCCCGCCGCCCCCCACGCCTTCGCCTACCCGCCGCTGCCCAAGCATGGCCGCCTCCATGCCTCTGCCTTGGCTGCAACGCCATCACCCAGAAATTTTCAGGAGGACTCGTAATCTACCTAATTAAAATATCCTGTTACCGTAAATATGCTCAATTACTGATAGATTCCCTTTTGAAAATGCAATTGGGGGAGCACGATAAGCTCCGAAGTTCATCAGGGAATTCCTGACGCAATACATACAACCCCAAACCTTGAGTGTTATTATTTGTACGATTTTATATATGTTATTCAATATATGTCATTTGAAATCGACAATTGTTAGGATAAAGTGGGCCCAAAAAAGTACATATTGGCATCTTGTTTTAAGCCCAGCATGCGCTACCTTCGCACGGCACTCTTCAATCCGTTAGAGTGATGATCTGCTGAGAATTGCTGCACAACCATTCTCTACTAAATGAAATACCACACTCTCTTATTGTTATTAATTTACTTCACGTGGACTGAATGTAATATTGTATCCTCAAATTTCTTCGCTCCTTCGACAAATTCTCCTTTAGAGACCTTACAGTATATCTATGGTTTACACTTACAATAGTTTGCAAAATTTAGCTCCCTCTCAAAGTTTCAAACTTAAAGAAACCATGCCAAAAAACTGGCAATGCACAAACACGTAGCATTGTTAATGTAGTCTCATTGTTGGTAATTTATAATAGATTTCTGCTAATTTCGCGATTGAAATCTCATACTACAAAATCTCCACCACACAGTATTATCTCTACCTAAGTTGTATTAAAAATATACGTGGCAATAAAAAGACAAATCGTCTATAACTATTTTTCTCCTAACGATGACATATCTTGATGTATCGCAACCTTTGGTGACATAATCACTGCAGTGTTTTAGAAAAAGTCAAAATTCAACGTTTTCCAATTCCCAAAATGAAATCAGTGAACAATTGAGAACCAAAATGCCGTCGCCTGACAAGCAGTTCCTTCAAGACTCCAGCATTCCTCTGCTCGACCAGCCTGACAGGAGATTGGTCACTAGCGCCCGCATCATCGCCTCTCTCTTGTTGACGTCAACATCGCGTCCGGTGTCCTGCAGGCACTTGTCGACAAACACGGACGGGGCGTGGCAGGGCGGCGGCGGCGAGGCCGTCCCCTTGGCCCTCGCGTCCTTCGCTCACTGCCCGACCGCGGTCCCCGGTCCCCGGCGCGACCCTCCCGCTAGCAGATGCTCCTAATGATGGAACAGAGTCGGAAATTCATTTAAATAAGCTCACGAGCGGGCGGCGGGGCGGGGCCCGCGGCAGCGGGCGGCGGCGGCGCGGCGCGGAGCCCCCCGTCGCCGCAGCCACGACGCTCGCCTCCGACAACGACCCTGCGCTCAAGCGGCAACCTTCTACGACAACACGCACGCGCACTCCCTCGCGGAGCGCCGATCGGGCGGGGCAGGGAGCCACCCGCACGCACGGCGAATATCCCAAGCCCAAGTTACGCGATTCAGGGGCCGGTGAATATGCCGTTCACAATTGATAGTGTTCACAATTGATAGCGTTCACACGAAGGTATTGTTCATATTATAATTTATCCGCTTTTAAAAAATGTGCTGGAAAAGTGCAGTAACCGCTTCAATTGAAATATCTCCTAACGGTACGCAAGTACTACCCGCATTTGGAATGGATCCGTTTTAAAGGGGTTATTTACCTCAGTGTACTAATTTAAGGCCTTCAAATATTGAGCAAATATTCTATACTCGTTCATTACAGTTTCTATTCTCCATTATATTATATTGTTGCCCCTTTTTATACAAGGAAGTATAATACAATAATACATTTGTCAGGTAGAAAGGAAGTATTGGTTATCAGCACGACCCTTTGAATAAAACTGGAATAATTGCTTACCTATACTATGACGTACTAATCACTTAGGTTTAGTAAAAAATGAGAACTAATTGTATTGCTTCTGGATAAAAGTAAGTTTACTAAATTACTATCTTTACTAAATTGCTTGCATGATTTTAAAAATGAGGTCGAACATTCTCGTACCACACACAATTTTAGGTTAAATAAAAAATATACCAAAAATATTACATTGCTGAATGTTCGCGATTTGTTACTCTAACAATGTGTTTTACAATATCATGAGTGCAATTCATTAAAACTATGTAACTAAACGTGAAATAAACATTGAATTAATCACTTAGCTTAGCAAGATTTTACACTTTTTCGAACCTCAATGAAGAAATACCTTTAGCAAATGTGTCCACAAAAGTGACCCCGCCCCATGCTGTGTAGATTCAAAATCTTTGAAGACTTCCCCTTATCGGTGCACTATTGAACTTCTTGCCATGATACTCAGTTAAGTGGTCTCTTACAATTGTATTTTTGAATAAAAACAAAACTAGATGTGATATCGCAAAATGAATGGAGCTTTCATTTTTAGGGCGTGAAAATACCAAAATTTGCATTTTTTTGAGATCGCAAAAATTTCATTATTTCTCGTAGTAATCAGGAAGGGAAACACAAAAACTTCAGCACATATACTGAAAAAAGAATAATACTAACCCGTCACAGCTCTGCTTCAATCAACAAATCATTTTTGTCGCAAATCTGCACGGATACCAAAAGTAAAGGAAGTTTTTGGAACAATGCCTTACAATGGGTTCCATCTAGCAAAATACTATAAAATTTATTCGAAAATGTAGCATATAGAGTCACGTTTAATATCTTAGGACGCTCTAAACTTGTCCAAAATCTGAGCGGTTCTAATAGGAAAATACTTTAACGCATTTAATAAAAAATAAATATTAAAGTTAACAATAATCATTGCAATAAGAACGTTTTTCTAGTTTTTTTATTTTATGTTTACAAACTTATAAATCTATTAAATTAAACTTGGCCTCCTACCCGGCAGACTTCGGCTGCTTTTACATCAATTCATAAACAACGGTATTAATAGAGGAAAACAGAATTTCGCATTTATTCCTTCTAGCATTCTTCCTTCTAAGAGTAACCATGCCTATAAGATATTAGTGAATTGCTATCTTAATAATATTCATGACATGAAAGGACTGGAATTGTCCCGATATGCATTACACATATCTTTACGCACTGAAAATGTGGGACAATAAATATCGGTTGTCCTGACGAAGATGAATCACTATTCAGAATTTGTATACCCACGCGACTAAATTCAAAAATCTCCCGATACGTTTGGCGTCAACACGTATCGTACGTGCGTCATGTGCTAGCGAAAAAGCCAAAAAAAACCCTCCCACTCCCACATACACAGGCACCAACGCGCGGACATAGCAAAGAGCTCCCTCATCGGAAGCTCCCTGCGCGCAGGCTGTCGCGTTGCGCCATTGGCCGGCGGCGCCCTGCCTTGCTCATCTGCGTGTGCGGAGGGCGGAGGGGTCGCCGGTGTGCTAGGGGAGCGGCTGACACGCGCCAGAGGCGCCCTGCCTCGCGCCACCGCCCCCGGCCGCCCCCGCGGCGCCGTCACCTGCGCCGCCCACTCCTCCTTCCTGAGGAGACCGCCTCGGGCGCTGGGTGGAACACTCGCCGTGCACTCGCCTCGCGCCTCTTGCAGTGAGAGACGACCCGGTTTGTGCGGAAATGCTACTTCACAATTTGCGACCTCAGAGTAACACGCTTCTATTCGACGTCGAGGAAATTGTACGCCTTTCAAAACGTTTTGCGGGAGAGCACTTTATAATTTTGGATCTGCCTGATGATAGCCAAAATGTTATGTTTAGCTGGTTGAGGCTTAAGCCCTACGGGATATTTTCAGCACGCACAACTTCCCGTACGAAGTTAGACACTCTGGTCCTTCCACGAACCAAATATTCATGCACAAACTGCTTTATCTATTTGTTAATATCCGTATTAATAAACTATATTTTTTCGAGACATGGTCGACGAAAACTCTTGAATAGGCACAATGGGGAACACAAAATGTCATGAGAATATCATGCAATTTTCAAGTGTTTTCTTCTATTTCGCACAAGAGTTGCCTGATGATTTGACAGATAATCACATCCTGGCATCAAAACTCCATTCTTTATTCTGTATATTTCCTATCGTCGACTCAATGCTCGATTCCTTTTCTTACAATTTTCGATGTTCAATGTCCCGCGGTTTGACGCGCTAATTGCCAGTGTCATTGTGTTGGAAGCTCAAAAGAACGACATCCTCACATTATTCTCTAAGTTATAAATATTTGCCATTTCGCCTCTTCTCGGTTTTCGAGAGACCGTGCGACGTTGTTGCAGATGTGGCTTCCCGCAGACATTCACGCTTTTGAAGAAGCTGCGACCCAAGGTGTTCTCAGTCACGCTCTGCATCTTCTCACCTCCACCGCCTTTTCCGAACCTCTGGTGCCGCTCCGCTGCTTCTTCCTCGGCCCCCCTCCGCCGCAGACCGCCCCACCCCCGCAACGCCGCGCCGTCGCCGCGGCGCCGCAACCCTTCCGGCTGCTGGGGGCGGTGGGGGGGGCGGCTAATCCGGCCGCTACCTGCTGTAATTAGCCACCCGCGCCGCTGCCGCCGCCTTTTGACACGTCACCGGCTAATTAACGCCGGAAGTGGGCGCGGCGGCGCCGTCCCCGCCGCCGCTGGTCGATAGCGCGCCCCGCCCTCTGGCACCGCCCCCGCGGCTCAAGTCGCCCCCGAGGGGCTCGCAGCTTTCGCAGCCCCCGGGGCAAAAGTGCGATGGCAGGCGACGCGGCGGCGGACGATGATTGACCAGTCGGTGGCCATTACACAATCCATTTCTGACTTAAGAATTAATACTGTCGACTCATGTGAATGTCTGGGGTCTAACATGTTTGGTGATATCATAGGTTCTCTAAATCCGACAATCTCAAAATAAAATAGCAGTTGAAAACTGTATTGTATGATTTCAGAGAAAAATGTGTAATCGCCGCGAATTTAAAATTCCAAATCCTCTCTTTGTCACTTGCTTTCACTTGCAATGTAAATATATAAGTGCAAACTTAACACTTTTCAATAATTGGTTAATATTTCCGGGCACATCAACTGCTAACATTAGTCCCGTTAGAGTAGTGAATGTTTTTGTGAAGCTTGTGGGTGATTCTCCCCCGTTGGACAGTCGGATCCGGCACCGACTCACATGAAGTGCGGGGATTTACCTCTCCAGGTATCTCCCCCAGCGGAGCACCACCCCATCCGGGACAAGCTCTGAGATCTCGGCTGGTCTCCTACCATATCTTGTGGTGTAAGAGTTATTGTGTGTAAGGGGTATTGGGACAATGAAGAGGAAGAAAACATCGGGTCCATGGCCCGTTTGTTAGATTACTGCTCTGGCTTTTGCCTTGTATTGATCGGAGAAACGACGGAAAACAATGATCAGAACAGTCAGCATCTACGTTGAGGATTCACTATAGCCGTATCGTCTGGTGTTTATTTGTTGTATAAATGGATCGCGACCAGTGACTTCGTTTCACTACATCTGTAAGTTTGCTATATCCAGACTCGACTGCACTAGAACTCTTCCCAGCCGACATTGGTTACCCCACATTTTCCAAATAATATTCATTACACCGTGTTAAGAACATACAAAGGAGTTCCTTTGTGTTGGAGGAGCTGCAACGTGCGGAACGTCAAGAAGTCCTCCGCGAATCAGAAAACACACGATCACACCTGTACGATCCACTTCCTTGCTTACAGTGGGATGTGAATGCGTCCCTTCGACTCCCTCCGCCCTCACGTCCCTCCGTCGCTTGTAATTGTCAAAGAAGCATGTCCAGTTTTAATTTCTTGCTATAACGTACGCAGTATTAAGAACGTTTATGTAATGCTATATAATATGACCAATATTTAAAAATATGGCCAATTTTTGGCACAAAATCTCTTATTGCCTGCCCCTGGTAATGAAAAGTTAGAGAAATCCAGTTGCTAAATAAAGAGGAGAATTCCTCTATCAAGTGGTGTAGTCAGAATCCGTTTTTGTGGGTCCTTGACATAAAACAATGATTGATTGCAAAACGTGTCCGTCCGTATGCCTGTCTGTGCGTCCGTCTGTCTGTAAACAACGCTAGCGGCTAAACCGTTCAACCGTTTTTCTCCATAATTGATCCCCAATCGATTTGGCTGATGTCACGGCCCCTTGAATTTGAAATCGATAGTTAATTTTGGGGATACTTTACCCGAAACTTTCGGACATTTTCATAATTTTCAAAGAAATGGCACTAAATTTTTGTTTAAGCTTTGTTGTAGGATATTTTGAAGTATGTTCAAGAGAATGGTGCTAATTCGCTAAAATCCCTGATTTTCAAAAATTCAAAATTTTTACGGCAACTTCCTACAACTACAATTATGAAGAAAAATTGTTTTATTTATGAAATGTGTTCATCAAAACCATATTAAAATAAGGTCACGTTCAATTTTTCGAAAATATAAGTATCTTTTGCGTAATTTGGCGTTAAACAACGGTCATTCGTAAGCTTTAAACAATTATTTTGTCACAAATACCTCTAATGTTTCTTTTATTTTTTCACGAACGTAGAAAATAACGGTAAAGAAAGTGGTGTGGGGCCTATTTTCAACACGCTGCATTTTTTAAATTGGAAAAAATCCGAAATGAAAAATTCCGCGCTTCGTTTGAGGGGGTGTCACTTCAATGACAATGTGATTTGAAACGTGCTTGGAAGAAGTCAAATCTTGAAAGAAAAATTACGTTTAATATTATTTAAGCATTAAATTTATTTTAAATTGTGACCATTAATTGAGTTAAATGTGAACACGAATAGATCATAGCGCTTTGCATAAGAAGGTGCAGGAATGAGGAGTAATTACTATAAAACTGAATAGTTTTGATGAATATAACAATATTATATTTAATTATTGAATTTTTATCCATTTGCATTTTGTTGTCAGTTATCAATAATGCTTATTTGCAAAATGTGTATGTCATACAAATCAGTGGCTATTGTTACTTGTTGCAACCCATTGTTACAACGCCGCACTGATAAAGACCGCTGTTAGCGTTAATGTAAACTATTAATTTTATTTGCGGATAAAATCTGCATCGCGCATCTTTGATATATTTATATAGAACGTGAATACATTGAATTCAATGGTAGAACGTTGTTTTCGTTTATTTGTTTGAATTTAAAAAATGTGTTTTTCGCGCTTCGTTTGTTTAAGAATTTTTTAAATGGCAGTTTATGCTTCATACCAAAGCTCGCTTAACAAACGTAATTTCGGAAAATCCAAAAGAGCTTAAAATTCGGGCATATGGCATTTAATTAACCTAAAATTAGTTTTTAATGCCGGTTTAATTTTAATGTGGTTTGAGTGTGCTTAGTTTTTGGGTGCTCCGAGCTTTAGACGACTAACATTTCGTGACATACAGACTAACTGATAATTTTACATCTCAGTCCAGTTTAACACTTCTCCACAAAATTATATAATTATTCAATGCGAAAACTAGTGACCACGTGATATATTCAAAAGAGTCAAGAATCACTGATCCTGTCATGGTAATGCATTACCTCCTCCCTTTCATTTATTGAGATGAAAATCCACACAATTCAATTACTTATAGAAAGTAATAATCACAGCTGATTTTTCCTCGAATTATTGTTTTACAACACAGGTTAATAAAATATTAAAATGCTTAGAGAAATTATACAGCAACAGAATAATTGTAAAATATCCTTCAATTAGAGGGAATATACGGTTTTTGTAGTAACCTAGTTTTTCTTTCTTTTTAGCATATATCATAAACTTACAATTGCTGATGCATGCATATGTATAATAATTTTTTAAGATTGTATGTATGAACTTTCGTGTGAAATGGATAAAAATATGTCAGCAAAATTAAAGCAAAACTCCCTTCATGTAATCCATTAAATTATCAACAATAGAACGTCGAAGAAAGTGGGAAAAAACTTATATAAGAAAACCTATTGATCATTAACAGACTCTTATAGAGACCTTGATGCAGACAAATCACACAAAGAAGTATTTACCTTATCGGGAACACTTATCAAAGGGAGAAAGGTAGAGGACTTCACCGAAGCGATCTAGCAGAAGTACTCGTAAGATGATTAGAGCATAAGTCCAATAAACAGAACAGTTCTTATATGAGACATTCGTAGACATTAAGTTTCATAAAAACATGCAATATTGTAATCATGCTAGAAACATAACTCGTAGAAAATTCCACCATTTATGATGACACATTTCTCTAGTAAATGCAGGCTGCATCTGACGTAATTTGGTCTTTTTATGTTCTCCCTCTACGAGCATGGAACTTAACTCCCATACTTCGCAGACAAGCTTTGCAGGTCGTACAGCTAAACAGAGCTTCCTCACCACTTCATGACCCGACTTCTCGTAGCTGTTTCTATAGATTTTACGTCAGCTGCGAGCCAGACGCCGGAAGAGTTCTTGCAAGAATATAATATTCACCGAAGTGCACGTCAGATGCATTGCCAGATACTTTGTAAACTACCAAGGGAGGCAGCTGCGGACTTCATTCATTCCCAAGCCACCACAGCATAAATAACATTCATCATGCTATCACAACTGATACGTACTAACTAGTGCTTATTACTAAAATTTCTGTCAAGAGATGCCACTGCTTAACTTTCATATCATGCAAACACTTTCTTGCTACTTCCATTCATCTCCACAGGCCGCCACGTTATTGAGGAGTTATTGTGGAGCCGGACACCGCTTATTTTCAAATACAATTTTAACGAAACATTCCGGAACTGTAAACTAGTTTCAGTGACGGAGTGATATCGACGGGTGGGGTCAGCGCGGTTCGCGTGCACGCGGCTCACTCCATCGCTCGACGGTGGTTGTGGCGGTGACGGCAGTGGCGGCTACTGTGCGGCGAGCGTTTTCTGCCGCCGCCGCCGCGTTGTCGGTTCGTTTAGTCCGCGGGGGTCCGTCGTGCTCGCTGAGAAACGGCGGACGACGGCGGCGGCGGCGGACGGCGGCGGCGGCGGCGGCGGCGGCGGCGGCGGACGGCGGCGGCGGCGGCGGCGGCGGGGCGGCGCAGTAAACCGGCGCCAAACCGTTCGCGGCGCTCTCATCTCCGCACAATGCGTCCAGGCGCTCCCGTGTGCTGCGCGGCCGGCAGCGCCGCTCGCCGCCCGACCCGCCCGCCCGCGCAAGAAAATTTATAGTCACTTTAAATTGGAGGCTCCGTTTATCGTCCCACCCCATTAGCCTGACGGCGGAGGCGATGGGAGCGCGGCGGCGGCGGCGGCGGCGGCGGCGTTTTCTCGGTCGTCTCTCGTGCGCGAACTTTTAGCGACGGCGATGGTGACGGCGCTGTTGACCTGCTTCGGGAGGGCTGGCCTTCCCGCCAGTCGATGCCGCGCGGGAGAATAACGGCTCGTTGGGAGGCGACGTGAAGCGGACGCAAAAATGCTCTTTGGATTAAGAGGCTTCAAGGAAATGAGACGCGGGGAGAAGCGGGGCCGAATTGGTGCTGGTTGATTCATTGAACGTAAGGAGATGGGCGTGCTCATTAAGTGATATTAGAATGAACTTACAACACAATGATAGAACGTATTATGCAGCATTTATTACATTTGTTGAGAAAAACAGAAATACATTTTTGTAAACCAGTAATCGCCAATACAATTTCTGGATGATGAACCAGTCAAACTCTGAATACGTTAATGGCACAGGGTAGTTCGAGTTATAATTCATTTACTGTAAATAAACCTGCTGTAAGTGGCCTGTACTGCTGAGGCATTGGCCACTTTAAGTACATCATTTGAAAAGCAAGAATTACAAGGGTGAACTTGCTTCAAACTAGCAGAATCTGAAGTTTATGTTTTCAAATGATGAGAAGCGCAAAAAGAGACTTTATTAATTTTCCATTCTTATATATTTAAAGAGTAACTCAAAAGCAATTAATTAAAATTGACGTTGCAATAATGAAATCTACACACGAACATTTTAGTACTTTAAAGTGTCGCAGATACATTCAGGAGATAGAATATAAGTGGCCATTACTGGGTCAAAATCGGGGTTTGAAAGTAATTTAATAAAAAACAGAATGTTGACCTTTCGTATACGAAGGATGTTTCAGAAAGAAGTATGCTAATTGTTTTACATTACGAATTTTATACTGTAGCCAACGAATTTTAAGAAAACTATGAAAATATTCTAAATTATGACCAGTCTGTTGCTTTTACCTTATAAAGCATAACCATATAAGCCCTATAATAAATAACCTATATAATAAATAACCATACAATCCCTTTATTTTGAAATGTATTCACTGTGCTTAAAAATTATTTCACATATTTTACTATAACTCGGCGAATAAAATTTTCTTCTAACGTGCAAGAAATTTTAATACACTTCAAAGAAATATAAGCAAGAATTCTATATTATGCATTTTGTTTGTAAAGGAAGAAATTAGATAAAAGCTTTCGGAATGTTGGGTGTTAAAAATAGATGTTATATACTAGCGATCAAGCAGGACGTTTATGGGCAAAAGAACTATTCATTATCGTGATTTCAATTACTTGATTAAATCGATGCAACGCAAACGTCACAGAATTATTTCTCTGTTGTTTTATTCTTTTATAACTATTCAGTATGTTTGCAAAACCTTGCAATTGATTTTTGCTGCAAATTTAATCCAAAGAAATCAACAATTGTATTTTTCGGTTGACATTAATCCATTAAAGAATACAAAATCATCTATCGAATACTCACATTTTAGACTGAATCTGAAAATCTGAAAATTATTATTCGTATTATAGATGATCTTTGTTACGGACATTCTAAAAGAATATCTAATCAATATTTAAAATATAATTTTATTGAAGTATAGTATTTAATATTGAAGTTTCAAAACATAAAGAATAAAAATATCAAATTAACGTCAAAATTAACCTCGATGTCATGAACTAGCGCAAACCATTTTTGTAAACAACTTTTAGAATATGACGAATCTTTTACTCGGACACTTAATGTTTTCAAACATAGCAACACCAATATTCAATAGAAAATCAACAAAAACAAACTGAATTCGATCTAGCATCCCAGCTATCTAATATCGGAAATCCGCCACAGTCGGGACTCCAAACCTAATAAAAGTCGCTGCAGAGACCCAGCAATGCTGGCGCTGAGCTCAACGCAGTCGGTACGTTCCAATGGGGTGCATCTTGAATGACACAACAGACACGGAAAGTGTTGCGAGCTCCACAGATCTATAGGTTCTACCGGCGAAAACAAAATATCTAATGCGTCCGCCGTTGGAGAGTGTTCCAGCCACTGAGGCAGCGACTCCGACGTGACGCGTGGTGGCGACCTCTGATGGTGGCCAACGCCATCGCCCCTGCACCGCGGTCGCCGCCCGCGCCCCCACCCCTCGCAATCGCCCTCGCAGCGACGCCTTCCGCTCGGCGGAATATCAAAGTCGCTCGCCGACGAGAGGTGAGGCGCGATAGGGCGACAGTCGCAGCGGCCCGGTGCGCCGGCGACCGAGGGGAGACTGGGCGGCGGAGCGAGGTGAGCAGTGGGGTGCGAGATGTGTCACGCAGTCAGAGAGAGGTGACGAGTGCGCGACACGTCACGCCAGCTTCAAGAAACAATCACACTGCGTTCTCTGTATTGGAGTATCCTGGCTTCACACCTAGTCGAAAACAGAATTTATGAAACTGTTATTAACACAAACAGATTTTTGAGTTTCGTTTGATCGCCTCGTATTCTAAAACAGAAGTGCACGGCAAAAATATAATTTTCAAGACAAAAATACACCAAGAAAAAGTTTTATTCAGGCGAAATTTCTGCCTGTTCCGGCGGGCGATTACATAACTTTATCTTCTTACGAAGATTCGTAAGGCGAAGAAGTAAAGATGTATGTAGTATATATAAAATAATATAGTTGTTCGAGAAGGTCTAACCAATTTTGAACTTAAGCAATTAACGAAATTTCTGAAATTTTAATTACAGTCGCACTTTTGCCATTTTTGTTTCAAGACGCGTTTAAAAAAAAAAGGAACAACAATTTTTCATTACCAGAGGCCCCAAAACATATTTCCAGCAAAAAATCGACGCCGTATTTTTTAAGAATTATGTAACTTTCTTTTAAGTACGTCTATACTAATAAACGAGTCAGTAAATAAAGATGAAAAATCGAACTTTTCAACTGTTGTATATTTACAAAGTTGTAAAATAAAATGCATTCATTCAAGAAAAAATTAGTGTACTGTTTTCAATTTCTGGAGAGTTATTGTCAGAAGTCAGCACACAATTTCTGTGATGTTGATTGGAAGATGTTAGTAGTAGTTTGGTAGCACTTTGCGGCGATTTCTGATTCACGCTGTTTGTGATATTTTCTATCATATTCACGTGTTCATTTCCATCAATCCTTTACAATGGATGAAATTTAAACAGTATTAGAATAAGAACGGAATATAACACGCGCTTTAGTACACACGGAACACAATTGAATTGACTGCAATATGTATCAGTAAATTTCAATCAATAGTATTCCGTAGAAGAGCGGAAGCGCGTGCTGTCCGAATGAAAGTGGCGAGATGGGGCTGAGGGAAGTGTCAATGCGAGGGAGCGGGGCGGGGCTGGGCCGGGTTGGGCGAGGCGGGGTAGGGGGGTGGAGGGGTGGTGGGGGAGGGGGGGCGGGGGGGAGGGTTCGGTGGGGGTTGAGGGATGCGCTCCGCTTGGGTTGCGAAGGGTGTGAGCGGTGACGAGGTGTGGCCAGTGGGGTGGGAGGGGTGCAAGGGGGTGGGAGGGGGTGCGAGGGCGGCCTCGTTAGCGGCGAGAGGCGGCTAATTGGCGGATTTGCGCCCCTTCCCTCGCCGAGCCATCGCCGCTGCGGATCCGCTAGCCAGGCTGGTAGGCGCCCGTATCTCCCTCGAGCTCAACCTGCCGCCTCCATCCAGCTGTCGCTCACATCCTCCTCGCTCCGTCCTTCATCTTGACGGAGTTTCATGGCTCATTGTGAATCCTGATACTTCAAGCAACGAGCGTCTGTGTTCCGATTTGATTCATTTCAATGAATCATAATGCAGCGTGATAAAGTTTAAAGAATTTTCAATCAGCAGAGAGAAAGAATATAAAAATCCACAAGAATATAAAAATCCATATCCCAAAAGCTAGATTGTGTGCTGAAGGGAACATTAAATAAATCACATCATTATAATAACTACAATTTACACGGAACTTATATTATAAGACGCGTAAATTGTGGCGTTAAAGAAGTGCAGCTCAGTGTTAATTTTTCTGCATTCGAATTCATAAAAATATACTTCTCTCTCGGTAAAACAAATATGATTAAATTGTGTGAATGATTTCAGTAGTCCCTTAAAAGCTGAATTTATTAGTATTTATTGTGCGCGGTTTAATAATATCCAGCGTTATTTCATGCACGCGCAACGGAAATTATTTAATCTGTTTTCAATGCGCTTAATATTTTAAAGTAATTAGCGTAATAAAATTGTGCTAGCATGTGTAATGAAGGTGTCAGTCGCAGTTGAACAAAATCGAAGGCATGAATTGGAAGTACATATTTGCATGCGTATTTATTTTCATGGAAAAACAGAATTGATCAAAGCTGTGGTGCCACTTCGGTTAAAAAATAACTCTAAATTACTAAATACTGCCCAAAAGAACATATCTGAGATAATTGAATACGGCACACCTGCAAACAATCCCTTAAGAGGTAATTTATTTTCTTCTGCTACCGTTGTATACGGACAAGATACAGAACAGTACTGAATTGAACAACCTTAGAATCTTAAATTAGAAGATACAAAAATCCCTTTATTGATGTACTGAAATATTACACAAAATACAAAACAAAAAGACATTTCCATTTAGCCAGACGTTAGTCACATACCAGCGGACTAGCGTAATCAGGAGCAAATAATCTTTTTTCTACCACAATCAAAGAAACGCATTAGCTCTGCGCAGGTAGAGATCCAGGAAGAAAATAAGAAACGAAAGCACAGAAATAATATTTTACTGCGCCGTGGATCTTAACGCTCTTTTGCAGATCATTAGCAGAGGTTTGAAGTGAGGAAGCGAGAACGAGTAAATAGACACTGGTTTTCTTACTCCTCGATTGAGAACGTCATTAAAAGGCAGAGTGATCTCATAACCTCTTTTTAAATCAATTGAAGGAGACAGCACGATGATAAAACATTTACCACATAAAATGTTTATGACTAGTCTCGTTTCATTATAGTGCTACTCGATTCATAAAAGAAACGAGTCTATAATTTGGCTAACATTCCACAAACCGTGTTAAAAGCCTAACCGACTATCCAATGAATTATTTTGAAGAAAATGCTTTAACATAACAATTTGAATAAATGGTGTATCATAAACTACAGAACATCCGAAATTTTTAATTAAATTAGCATAATATCATTTAAACACTAAGTATAAGGGGAGCCTTAAACACAATTAATACAAACGTTTTGGGGACAAACTAAACAGTAATGTCTTGTTTTATATCTGTTAATTTCAAGAAATTCTAAAAAGAAAAATGCAGGGGTAATATCGAACGTTTTGAACCAAGTAACACTTACGTGGAACATTATTCAATTTTCCACTGTTTATTCTTTTTTTCAGATATAATGAGGAGCAGAACATGGGATGAGGAACTCCCACGTCCCCGACGAACGCTATGCGACTAACGCCCTTCTGGAAAAGGACAAAACAACGTTTTCCGAAGATGAATATTTGCAAATAATAGCTGTGAACGTCTAGTCTTCATTTCGTCAACGGGAATTTCTGGTAAGTTAAAAACGTCTTTTTGTGGAGCATTTTATTTAGCACAGTTCATTAAATTCCAGACTTTTTATATACAGTTCAAGTTTAACATAAAAATCTTAGTTATCACACAGATATAAAATTATCATCATTTCAGTACAAAATATACATACAGATATTTCATTAAATTGTTGCAATTTGTTGCACATTTTCAAGATGTACCAAACAGATTTGGCAAAGAAAAACTTTTTATTACAGGGAATTATTTGTATCCATCGAACTGAATTAAATATTTCAACTGTTGTACTTAATGTAAATTGTTGAAGTTCGACGTTCAAGAAAGTTATTTTTAAAACTCTAAGCGACACATTATAAAATTCAATACAATCATTACCAAACACATTTCATAGACGTACCGTACGCACAATAATTGGAATTTTGTCAATTTCTGTACTTTGTTTTCGTTCTTAATTAATCGTTTGATTTCTACTAAAAATAAGGCATCCGCTTATTGAAGACAATTAAATAAAAAATAAAAAATAATTCCTAATACCACCAAAGTTCTTGAAGGCTGCCTCTAAACACAACTCCAACGTGCGCTAGTAAGAGTTGGTGTACGTAGGCAAAGGAAGTGCAGATATCTGCAGAGCCAGACACTGAACCGACTGGCAAAAACCCTAACAACAACTGTTTTGAAAGTCCTTTCGTCGGGAGAGAAAGTGGCTGAGCTGCAGTCCCAAGTGAAGGCGGGGCTGCTGCGCCGAAGGACGAGCGCTGCTCTGGAGCCCAGCGAGCGACCGCCCGTTACGCCCAGCCAGCAATTATCTGCTCGTAAATTCCAAAAGGCATCCTTCCCTGCCGGCGCTGACGCAATCGAGATTACCGCTGTCAAATGCATTTGCTTCGAAATGCTGCCTCCTCTCAGCGAATTGGCTTTAAGAAAAAATGGAGTTGGGCGAAAGAGCCGCGGAGTCATACCACAATTTTTATTGTTATCACAGGACTATATATCAATCATCTAATACCAATCGTTAAATGAATTAATTTTTAAAACCTTTTTATTGCAGACTTTGATTGTCCCCTCAAAGTTCAGGTTTTCGATATTATTACTTTTTTCGGAATTTATTTGAATTGAGTGTCAAATCCTCACACAGTATTTCAAATGTATTTCATAAGGACAGCAAGGAGGGTTGAAGCTGACTAGGATTGTGGTGGGATAGGCTAATGTCCATAGACCTATACCATTAAATGCCAAAGAAGACCCTTTGTAATGGGGTACCCTGACCGAAGAGCATGGGAGAAGAGCAGTCAAGAGTGGGGTGTAGTCAGCAAGTCCAACCTCTCTCCTCCTCGTGATGGCTCCTGGATATTCTCTGTCATCGTCCCAGAGAGTAACTAATAAGAGATGGGCGAGGGCGAGTTTCTGGCGCCTAAAAACGGCAACTTTGGGCTAAGGGAAGGAAAACCCTGACAGAAAACCAAGGGCGAAAGAAGCTCTCCAGGCGTAGCCAGTCTTTCTAGGGGAGAAAACCTCAAAATAAAACATCTGTTGCCCTGCAGCTAGTGGCTAAACTGCCAAAGGCTAGAGGAAGAAATCCTTAGTATGGTAAAGGAAATATGGATTACCACAATGGATTACCACAAGATATCTGCTGCCACCACGGAATTTTTTGAAGAAATCCTTGATCACAAGTCACCTGATCTTCCTTGTGGGGGGTTTAGATACAGGCTGGAAACCTGAATACGTTAAATAATATTTTTCAGATATCTCACACCGAATAAGAGTGGACAAGTACGCGATCAGAGAAGGATAAGAACAAGAATAAAGAATTAACGGAAGTACTAAATGTGGCCACATCGAATGTTCAGGGACTAGGATCAAATGAGACCGATCCCAACTAAAACGAATCTGCAAATAATATAAAATCAATATAGCTGTGATCACTGCAACCAGAAAAAGCTAGAAGGCTCTAAAGAACGTGAAGACTATATCATGTTTTATAATGGAATTGCGCAAATAAAAAACACATGTTGTGGAGTAGCTGTACTCATAGTTAGAACATTAAATTATGAGTGGTGCAATTCAAAATTTGTGGAAATTGCTGATAATATACAACCGCAAGGGATATATTACACTGAATAGATTGGATTAAAGACAGACCTTAAAAAATGAAAAATAGAAAATCTCCAGCTTTAGATGGAATAAATTCTGAAATGATGAAATATGGAGGTATCCTCTTAGAATTTAAACTGCTTCATATTTTCAACATATGCTGTGAAAAATATGGCGTACCTGATGAATGGAAATAGCAAAGATCATTTGAATACTTAAGACAGAAGAAAGATGAAATTCATCCAGCTGTAGAAGAATCTGTCTTCTGAATTTAACCTACAAGCTTTGCTGTAAAATAGTCAACTAAAGCCTTCGAAACATCTCTGATACAATTTTAACAGAAGAACAAGCAAGTAAGGGAATATCGTGCCCAGACAATATTTTTTCTTTAAAACAGATAATACAAAAGAGGCGAGAATTTAATTTAGAAATACGCCTAGCCATTGTGAACGTTGAAAAACCATTTGATAGGATCCAAAGAGATAAGCTAGGGTATATTTTGAAAAAAAAAGAGAAATTACTAAACATTTGATCCAGGTCTCAAAAAGTCTCAGAAATAATAGCGGAATTAGAATTGACGCTTTTAAAGTATTGACATCTGAAATAAAAACAAATTAAGGACTGAAACAAGGATGTAGTATATCGCCAACTCTATTCAACACCTATGTAGATGATATGATTAGAGAATGGAAAAGGGACCCAAGAACATCAGGAATTTAAAATCGAATTAAACTGATATAATACCTTGCTTTACGCAGGTGGTCAAGCAATCATACAAGACAGCGAAGATAAATTGAAAATGGCACTGCACAAGCTCAACGAACAAAGTGTAACCTATGACCTGAATATATCCTGAATCAAACACAATGGTCTTTCAGGTATTTATCCAATTAGATTAAAGTCCTAAATAACAAACCAATAGAACAGGTGTCTCATTACCAATATTTGAGCTTTGTCATATCTTATGAAGAAGATTAAGATGATAACTAGCGGTGCTACAGAATAGCACAGACTTTCCCGTTTTAGTTTTCTATTTCATTTGGTCTCGAGTAGTTACAAGAACTTGCCACAATTATTTTTGCCCGCTGCCATCTATCGCCGACCGAAGTACATTTTTTTAAAAATTCTCTTCATTTTTCAATTTCCTCATAGTAGAACGGAAATATTCTTTTTTGAATATTAAACAACAGTAAAACCTCGGCCAAAATTGTAATTTTCTTTGAAAGTTATTGTTGTCGTTTTTAAGAAAATATCACCTAAGCCCTACTGTAATTTCGAAAATTGAAACTCTTTTACACAGAAAATGTTTGAGTTCTCGAAAAATTTCACTTGAAGTCATTTGAAGAACTTTAACTCACAAATACAATAGTGTTTACAAATTGTTGGAAATATGCATATTAATGGCATGAGAGATCTTTGAGAAATATTACATTTGTGTAATTAAAAAAACAATGTCCCGAAATTAACTTTACGTCATATTAAAGAGTGCAATTAGCACCATCCGTTCGAAAGGTTTAAAGAAAATATTTGGAGCTGTTTTTGAGAAAATGGCATTTGAGAGTTCCTGAATATGCGGAATTTTGAGCTAGCGGTCACACAAAACGGTTGAATTTTTGACAAAATTGATTTGACTTTATTTAAAGAACATGCACTCACAAATACAATCATGTGAACAAATGCCACTGATATAAATAGTAACAACGTGATAGACAGGTAAAAAACACATTTTGGTATTTTTTGAAAAAACAACAACCAGATGGTACACCAATATGGTGTTTATATCATCTTATAGAGTACATTTAGCACCATCCCTGCCAAAAGTGTAAAGAAAAAAGATTTACTATTGAAAAAATCCTACGTATTGGCACTATTGATGTTCACAGACGGACTGACAGAGGGACAGGCAGACGGTCGTTTAAAAAGCACTTTTCCGGTATCAGGGGCCCCAAAACGTATTTCCTTTGCTATCTCGAAATCGATTTTCCGCAGCATTACATAATTTTCCCTTTAGTACGTATAATACTATGTATATACGTACATAGACGGGAAAGTAAAAATGGAGAGAGCATGTCCTTCATATGCCTCCAGAAGGACACCAAAACAAGCGATGGAGTATAATATATATGACAAAAGAAGCGTGGGAAGACCGTAAAAGAGTTTCGTTTTTTCACGAAAACATTCATTGTACGTTGTAATGAAAACATGCAAAATAGGAACTGCATTATAGAATAAAAGTAATAATACTAATAATTATTATTGTTGTTGTTATTATTGACCAAATAAAATTGTTCACAATACTCGCAAGCACGGGTGGTATGAGTCGTAAACTATAAATTTCTTAACGAATGTTACTTGGGCGTTGCACCTTGTCATATCCAATAGTAACGTAATTAGAAGCCAGTAGACGGAATTGGAAGAGTAATGGGAAACAGTAGCTGTTCACAATTCATGATCAATATTTTATTACGAATGTCTTTAAAATATTCATTCCAAAGTTTTCCTAACTGGCTTTGCACTTCTCGGTATTGAGTGCTAACATGTATTTTTAATTTACTTATCTCACCCTGTAATAATATATCACTGTTATTATGGATATTAATTATGAAAATGTTACTCGATTCCTCGATAGAAAAACAATATTTGAAAATGCATCGTTCTTCAATTCAACCTGGCCGAGAAATGCGTATTTTCGGAGTTAAGCCTTTTGAAATTAGTTAACTGAAGGAAATCATTTCAAAACTTTCATTTGATAAAGGAAAAAAGAAATACAAATCAAAGAAATATAGTACTATGTTTCTTGGCGAATGTGCAAAATCTTAAATATAATGAATAATACTTATTGGTATAAGTTACTACTAACTTAACTAAATTAACAGTTCGTTAAAAAATATGAAGATCGGGAGACAGAAGACGATAGTAATGAAGAGTGATTTACAAAGCCACATATCTCCGTGTGTGACAACTCGAGATTCTGAACTACCAACTTCCTCCAACATCATCCCAACAAGTCCAGCTGCACAAACGCGTTCTGCCACGAGACGGCGGCGCGAGAGAAGTTACTCGTGCGAGACACAAACACCGCCGTTCGCCACGGGGCTTTTTATCTCTCTTGTTTGTTTGCGTTAGAACTTCTCCAATAAACGTATAAATAGAAATAAATTCCGTTCTCTTTTGTGACGACAGCCGGGCGAGTGGGCGGGTGGGCGGGTTGGGGGGCGTACCGTGAAGGGGCGCATGAGGAAGGGAGGGATGGGTGTGGTTGCGGATGGGGGGCGGGGCGGGGGCGGGGAGGCGGGGAGCGCGGCGCGGGCGGGCAACCGGAGGCATGAAGGCAGGGTTTTGGTGCCTATTTCTTAGGGAAAACGACGCGAGGGTCGATCTCGTTCAGGTTTTTTTGTCGCGCCGCCTGCCGCCGGCGGCGTGAAAGGTGTCCTTCGCGGATGAGAGGCGGCTCGGGCGGGGGGCGGGCGGGGCGGGGCGGGGCGGGGCGGGGGCGGGGGGGGCGGGGGCGGGAGTGGAGGAGGAAGAGGCTGCTCGGGTGAAGGTGCACACGAGGGCGCTGGAGGCATCAACACAGAGGAAGGAGGAGGATAGAAAGTGCGTGATGAGAAGAGCCGAGAGCGTGATGGACACGGAGGTACAAAGTTGTGTGTGCGCGTGGGAGACGAGGAGCCTTGGATGAGGATTCGGACTCATGGTGGAGTGCAAAAATTGAAAAGATGAGTGCTTGTCGAAAATGAGGACATGAATGGGGAAATGAATTCATAAAGATGACAAGTAACGGACTTGATCTAGGAAAACATGTTGAATTGATGTTGAATTGACATCATGAGAAATAAAATGCAAAAACATGAAGGAGAGGAGGTGGACAATGGGAGTGACAGGTGAATTACGTACGTAATAACGACACAGATTAAGTACGATCGCAGATGAAGACAGACAAGATAATACAAAGCAGAAAGTCATGACAACATGGTGTCGATATTTGAAGTCAAACAGAAAAGTAATGGTTATGTTTAATGCATGTTGTACCCCTATTCTCTCCAGAGCATTTTAACTTTCTCTCCCAACTACATGTACGTAGTAAAAAAAAATTATTGTAATACTGCGCCGGAGATCGGCTATTAATCGTCAGAAAAACTCGTATTGCTGGAACCTGCTAACGAAAAATTGGATAAATTTTGTTCCTATATGTAGTGAATTACGTCCTCTGACACGTTGTGTCGTTGAATCCACATTTTGTGGGCCTTTGATACCCAAAAATTGACTGACGGAAAAGCGCCTGCCTGTCTGCCCGTCTATGTCTACGCTAACGCCTAAACCAAGGAGTCAATTTTCTCCAAAAATGATATTCCCCAAACGATCTCAACGAACTCAAGGTCCAGCGAGTTTGAAATAGATATTTTGATTTTGGGGGTTGTTATACATAAAACCTCTCAACAATAATTGCAAAATTTTCTCAAAAATGGCTCCAAATGTTTTGATTAAATTTTGTTGTCGAGAAGCTTAAAGAACGCTTAAAAGAATGATACAGGTTTCATTCTCGATGAAATCCTTAATACGTCAAAATTGCAAAAGTTCAAATTTTTTCTGCGTCTTCCTACAGCTAAAATTGTGAAAAAAGAGGGTTTTTACTTGAATGAAACATGTTGTTCAAAGTTATAATGAAAGAAGACCATGCATATTTTATCGAAAACGTGAGTAATTTTCATGAAATTTTGCGCGAAATAGGAGGTATTTTTCCCAAAACAGCTCCAAATGTTTTCTTTAAAATTTCTTTTCGTGTAAATTAAAGTTAATAAGTTCGTTGTTCTATTTTCTGTAAATTTTCTGTATTTTCGAAAATTACTAAAAATTATTATTGCAAAAGTACAATATTGATGATAAAGATACCTTTGTTAAATGAAATCTATTCTAAAAGAATCATTCTTTAAAAAAGGTCACTTAAATTTTCTGAAAATGTCAGTAGGTTTTTGCGTAATTTTCCTTTGTTTCTCAAAAACAGCTGTAACTTTTTCTTTACATTTTTTCCTCTGATGGAGTAAAGGGTGTATCACTATCCTTGAACTTTCTGAATATTCAAAATTAAAAATTGGTTCGTGTCCTTTTCGTTGAACTTTCTAAATTTTCGAAACTTCCATGCGTTAGAAATAACGCAAGAAATCACTTGTATTTTGAGCGTCGGGAAAGCTGAGCTTACTAGTGCGGTTGGAGGTGTAGCGGGAACGTGCTTGGCATGAGAACTCGATGAGCCTGGGTTCGAATCTAGGGGCAGAGAAAATATTGCTGTTGGAAACTGTTTTGCAGATTCATAGTATTATAATATTGCGTAGACGCTACAAATAATTATTATACCTATTATAATGGGTGGTGAGAGGGTGAAAGAGAATGAATTCAATGGGCATAGGGGACGGAAGTGATGTGACACCCAGAGAGAGCGATTGGATGAAGGCAAGTAGCTGAGTGGTGAGAACGCTAGTTATCCAATGAGGCAACCTAGTAAGACGCAACCTTGGAGGTGAAGAGACACTACATGGCAGAAGACGACGTGAGGGCACGACATGCCACCCAGAGGCGTTGCAACGCATGAGGAGAAGGTGAAGACATATGAGCGCGTATTGGTACTAGTTCACATAGTGAGTGGGACAAGTCTACAAAATTAACGCGAACTGGGCTCGTGAGGGAACTATGCTAGAAATGCAGGTTAAGAATTTAAATTAGGATTTTGGAAAAAAATCGAAGTATGAGAAATGGTTTTATAAGGTGATATTGTTGATGATTGAGGTTAAAGAAAGCAAGAAAAAGATGTAGAGTTTAGCTTCCTATCGTAATTGTTTCTTTCATGACTTGAAAAAAATGACTATATTCTTTTTTAAACAATCAGAATTAATTTTTTGATATACCATGTTTTACAGTTATCTTAAATAATTTCAAAATCAGAAATACTTCATTATTTGGTTTTATTTTAATGTTTTAATGCAATATGTGTGTTTTAATGCAATTTCATGTGGGTGCTGTTGAACCATTTTTCCGATGTGGTTTCGGCATATATATGTATTCTCGTATGATAGTATGAGACCGATTATTTATCGACAATCTTATTTATTGGTTTTATAATTAAAATAAGTATATATTTTAAGGATGATGATGATGATGAAGCATCCTCGTTCTTCAACAGGTGTTGTCGGAAGTAGTTTCAATTCTATATTTATCATAAATCATAGTTATTTATGCGCTAATGACGTATAAGGGCCTTTGGCCCTGGGTATTTTTCTTATCTCTTGATCATTAGAACCAATTAATGCCCGTCGTACTTACAAAAAAAAAATGTTTACCTAATGTTAACTCTGTTTGAAATACCTTGATTTTGATATATATTTTCACATGTTCCTCGCCGAATTCTCTCCGTAAGAGAACATTCAACTGTTTTTTATATTTCCCTCGTAACAACGATTCTCTCGATCCAGCTAAGTCATGCAACGTATATCGAGCTCCGAATCGAAGACAATAACAAGCAATAACGTATCAGTAAAAATTAAATTATTTTCTAATGATATTTATCATTTTGCTATAATATTCATTTTAGTCACTCAGTTCTTCCCTTGATCAAAAAAAGAAATATTACCTTTCCCTCCGTCGGTGGTGTTGTTGCAACGAGAAGCGATGTCACCGAGATTCGAGACAAGCGGGCGACCGGGATGGTGACTGAAATGCGTGGATTCGATAACAGGCACTGACGCTCCCGCGAGTATCGACTGGCGGATCCGAGTGTCGACACAGCCGCAAAGAACAAGAGACGGCCGCAGCGAGACCGAGGGTGCCTTTCGAGTGGTCGGTTTCAGGCCTTGAACCAAATAACCCGAACTCAATAAAAATTAACCGAGTAAAAGGGAATACCAATTACTATGTTGTATTCTTGTAATTGAATTGTAGAAATGAGTAGAAAACCTATTGTTGTATCGTATTAAAATAATAACATAATTGTATTATAATGACCGTGGAAAGAAACGTTGAAAATTCTTAAACACTTATCTCGAAATTTTTATGTGAAGGAAACCTATTATGAACAATAAGACGAATACGAGATTAAATATAAACGTAATGCAGTTATTATAATTATAGGAAGTTATAATATTTTAATTGACTGATTTATATAAAGTCATTTCCATTTAGAAAAAGAACTCTTAATTATACGCATTTAAATTCCATTTTTAACACATGATTTACATCTATCTTTTTTTATTGAAACAGCACTGTGCTAGATTAAGATAAAAATAAATACATTTTGAAATCAAATATGAAAAACCAAAGTGTGTTCCAACACGTTTACTGTCACTCGCATTCCTTTTTCGTACTCTAAATCACTACGTCTGGAGTCAACCATTTGAAACAGAGAGCCTGATTTCTAGACATAGATCACGAAAGCAGAGTTGACTCGCACGCACGCGAGCTAGCACGAAAGTGACCCGACGCTTGACAAAACACAGCCGCGGGCCACGGGGACGCGTATTTCTGATGAAATCTGCAGCCCTATTTTTTACGAAATGCACGTTGGCCACTCGGCGCTCGCGTAGGAAGCGCTGGGCGCCGTGCCATCACTCACTGGGATAAGCATCTCGCTACTTACTCGATAACTTCATGAATGAAGCGCTTTGCGAGGGAGAAGAGACAGTTAAATGGGTTTAATTGCGAAAATCTAAACAGGCTTTGTCTCTCCGCGGACACTTAACGAGGCCGAGTGGGAACAAAGCGCGTCCGGGGGAAATTGGCGGGGGGCGGGGCCCGTGCGCCACGGGGCGACTATCCGCGCGAGATCTCCCTACGCTCGGGCGCGCCCGGCGGCCGCGCGGCCGCGATGGCGTCCGACAAGCAACCGCGAGGCGGCGATCGCGGCTCGCCTCCGGATGCGCGCCACGCGCCTCCCTGCGTCGGCGGACGTGGCTCAGGGCAGCACTGCCTCTGACCGGGGGGGCGGGGGTCCTAGTCCCGACGATGCGAGGATTTTCGACACTAGCGAGGTAACTAGGTGCAGTCCTGCCGCTGCGTGGGGGAGAATCCTAGAGACCGGATGCTCTGATCAGTAGTTTTCCGTTGTTTCTCCGATCAACACCAGGCGAAAGCCAGCAGTACTATAACAAACGGGCCCCGTACTACGCGTGGTTTTTCCTTCCTCCCAACACACCCTTTCATTTACATGTATTTCACTACCACACATGTCGGGAGTCCAGTCCGAAGCTTAAAGCTTGTCCGGGCTGGCGCGATGCCCCCCTGATTGGAGATACCTAGTTGGCGAAAACCCCGCAAGCCGGCGTTGAAAGATCACCGCCACCTTCTTCGATAAAAAAAATAAATTGCACTACATGTACAGGACTAATGATATTAGCAAGTGACACGGCCGGAAACATCAATTAATTAATCAATAAATCAATCAATCCGGACTCCCACTTGGTCAGCGGCGACAGTGTGTATAAAGCTTTATTTTTGTTTATTTGCGTCTGTCGATTAATTATCTTTAGTATTTTCAATTACGTGACGGTCAAATTTGAGGTTTCAGAATCAAAGAATGTAGATGCGATGCTTACTCGTAGCTAATTCCTTGTAGAATGAAGACAAATGTGCCAAAAAATAATCTTCATATGCAGTGTCGAGGAAGGAATGCTTTTTATTGTTAAGGCGGTGTTTCATTTAATGAGCGATATGGACGATTATTATACAGTACTTATAATTCTATTTTTATTAATTGGATTGTTGGTGAAGTAGATACATTAGTTGAATTAAAATATTGATACCTGACAATATCTCTATTTATTTATCAAAAATTCTATTTTTCTCACATAAAGAGATTAGGGACACAAGAAAAGTAGCTTTCGTAAGAAATACATTTTGTAATATATCAGAATCATTGGACTACGTACATTGTGTAGTGACTACATTCGTGAAACAAAAATACTGATATTGATATTTATATTTTCTTAAGCTCCACGTTGTTTTTAGACAAGAAGGTTGCAAACATCGATGCAGTAGTACAATAGAAAAAATACAAAGAATATTAGTTTGTTCCTGTCGTTATATTAATGAACGCCATTCGGACTTCAACTTCATCTTCAATATTTTCAAAAGGAAATGTTGATGTAGGCAATAAACTTGTATTTTAAAATCCTAGTTTTTAATTGGTAAACAAAGGTTTTTTTCTTAGTCAGAAAATCTTTCTCGAAATTAAAGACCAACTGAAGTTGCTTTCACTATAGTGGCTCGAAAAAAACGTGTAAAGTCAACGAAATTTTATTCATTAATATTTCAATAGTACTTACACTGTAAGTTTTATATCGTGATAATAAAAACATTCTTAACATTTTAGTCAATTGGTCAGCGTTCTTGCTTCCCCTGGTTCGATTCCCGAACGGGAAACATCATTGTTGGCGTTTTCCTTGCAATATCTCAGTGTATGTCGCTGTGTGACGTTGAGAAAACTCACTTTTCAGATTGGGAAGACTAGAATACGTCGTGTTCATATCTTCGTGCTAACCACACGTACCCCTTAACCCATGGCGGTGAGGCCAGGACGCTGCTGGTAGACTCTGGCCTGTTCGAGGGTTGTCACGCCGAGTACAGACAGATAATAAAATGATAACACTCTATATTTGTACATACGAGTGTACTGTATACACATATACGCTATGTTGTTGTCGAATAAATCTCAATGACAATAGTGCTTTTATGTCGAACATCCGGAAATTTATAGTACTATGAGCGGGGTGATCGTAATGTGTGTTGTAAACTGTAATTATATCTGGACATCAAAGCGACGCAACGGCAAATGCATATAGTGGAGACAAAATAAATGTGAAAATGCTTAAAAGTAGCACGTACATATTTCCGTAAATAAATCCGTACTTTTTGGTGCACATGCAATTAGGAGAAGTCTCAGCAATTCAACTCAACTTTTGTCCCCAGAGAGAAAGCAAATATAGATTCCGATAGAGTCTCCATAAAAAGGAAAAGGAAGAGGGTAAATTTCAAAAGGAGCGTTCACTCATTGTTGCTGGACCAAAGAATCTGCACAAAGGGTGAGCTTTGTATTCATGAAAATAACAGAATATTCGACTCATCCTTCTGATCGCGTCTTTGCTTTTTTATGAAGACGATATACCACTTTAAATATTCTCTTTTTATTTCAAAATTCAATACAAATTCTTACGATTATCGATTCAGAATTTTTCCGTCCTTTCGTTAACTACAAGGCAACATAAACGATATGCATTGTAATCTGAAATTGACCGGTAAGTCAATACCTAATAACGGCAAATTTTCTTGAACACATACTGAAGCATTCGGACGTCGGTAGAAGTCATTTCAGATATATTTCACATTTCTAAAATGTCGAATCTATTACAGGTACTACATTTGAAGTTCATTTTCAATAAAAATTAAATAACCTGCAATCTAAGAACTCACATCATATTGCTGAATTGTTTGGGTTCCCCACAAGTTGGCGTTCTAAGGCTACAAGTAAAAATGTCAAAATATTTTTACTTTTTTCACAATATTAGCAAGCCTGAATACCTACAATTACATACTAATAATGCTTTGAGATAATGTACTAGATGAAATAAAGTACGGATTTAAAAAAAAATAAAGATATAGAACGGCGAGCTGCAAGCACCATTTAAGATTCCGTTGTAAGCACAACAATATTTTCAGCAAGGTTGCACATTAAATGTTGAATGAAATACTCGAACACCCTATTTATTTTTTAAAAAAATCTTTTAAAATCCATTTCGAATCCATGCAAACTGCATTGTGAAGCTCTGCGAGATCCCCTCGCGACACCTCTCGGTGCGGACTTTCTCACGCATCGCCAAGATGGCGTCCATGGGCGGTCCGTGGCGGGGCGCGGCGGGATCGCACCCTCAGCCGCCGCTGCCGCCGCCGCCTCCTCCTCCTCTCCTGCTGCTCCCGCAGGGGTGGTGGCGCGTCGCGTCGCGTCGGTGTATTCATCGCGGGGCACAATGCCCGGGCGCCGGTTGGGCGCGGGGCGCGCGCCCGCGCACCGACGGGACCCCACCTGAGGAGCCCCATTGGCGGGGCCCAGGTGAGGGCCCGCGAGGGGGCCCGGCCCCCGCCCGGGGGCCCGCAGGATAAAGCTGCTCGCGAGAGCTGTTGCGTTTGACGCGCCCGTCAGCACGGCCTTCGCAACCGCCGACGCCGCACCGCCACCACAGCTTCAGCTTCAGGAATACCGATCGAGTTAAATTCCCTCTCGACGACACTCAGTTATACATAAAGGTTTTTGGTAACCCCAGGGGAGTGTGAACGATTTGCCAACTCAATCCGCAATGACCCCTAGCATTGTAGCTCAATATACTTTCAATTGTTATCCCCCTACTTGGACTGGTGAGATGAACTGCGCCGATTACGTTAAATTAATTCGAAGAAAAATGCCCACCATAAATTACACTTTCGTCAAATTTCAGATTATCGTTTTCAATCCAAAAGCCCCTACAGAGAAAAATATTCTCCTCAGCATTGCACGTAAAGCCTGTAATTCGTTTCTGACATTAAATAATTTGAATTATTGTCTTCATATTTTTCTCCTCCTTTCAAGTAGATTTACGACGATCATAATGGTGAAAAAATTACGTATTATTCAAGCGATACAACGTGATTTTGGAAACATAACGAGATTATTATGCATAATTTGCCAAAAGGAGAGAAGCATAAAACATTTTTACGCTGGTGGTACGCCACTTACATCTTCGCGACTCAAAATGAACCTTTTAATATCGAGGCAAACTTTCTTTTCTCTACATTAATGATCATTGCCTATGAGAAGGATATTGGATAGTTGCACTTGGTTTTGAATAATATTTGAGATTTTATTCCTGGTGTCCTCGCAAATTCGATTCTTTTAATACACAACAACTGATGAGGGCGTTTAATTTTTGACATATGAAATTGAGCGCCCCCTGCGCCTTTTGGTGCCCCCACAACTGAATCCAACCTGAAAGGGGGGAGCTTCATTGAGAGATTTAGAGAGGCCGTAAAGGAAGGGGTTCAACTCCACAATCCAGCAGGGTAAACCTACGACACAATGCAATACAAAATGTTGAATGTTGTTCACAAGCCACTCAATAAAAAGTCGAGCCACAGACACTGCAACATAACATTAAATACATAGTTGTTAGAGTTCGGTTTCTTGAGTTTACGTCGCAGAACTAATGTAAAAATCAAACTTTCCTTTCTTTGTTCACGTTCTCTCATACTTCCATTGATGTGCGAGTCTGATAAAAGTGATATAACTGAAGTGATGTGAAATTTCATGGAATAACGTGATCATTTTCGATCGGGTATGATGTAGTACCGTTATTGCTTTTTTATCATCCCGCGACCCCAGAAAAGGAACAAACTATTTGGTGGGGTTCCTGAACCTCTCGCCTACGGTAGTTCAGCGACTCACAGTGGTTACATTTCCTGAGACGTGCTGAAACTATACTAGGGCCAATGATTTCTTCGGGCTAATGAGAACAGTTCGTTTTGCACTCATTGAAAGAAAATAATAAACTCACCATTAGAGATGTCACGTTGGTAGATTTATTGCATATTAAACCACTCCACTACGATTATCGGCAAAATTGTAAGGAATAATTTAAACACCATCGATGTTAATGTCGGATATGAAAAAAAGTATTTATCGCCGTTTTTTAAATTAATAATTTACAATTACCAACGCAGTTATTTCCACCACTTCATTTAATGTCTTCCTCTTCGGTCTCGGTTGCCGCAAGGAGCTTCTCACGTCCTTGAAATATTGCGAAAACATTATTACATCTAGGAAAGACGCTCCCACCCATTCAGTTTCTGCAGTTATCGCCATTCCCCTGGTCATTTTGCATTTCCAGTAGCAATCTCATAACAATTTTTTAGTCTTACAACTTAAACTAATTTTACAACACATAAACAAGGAAATAATGCACATACACATTTCAAAATCGCCCCTCGTTGTCTCAGTTTTTGGGAGTTCTTTACTCCTAACGAGTGCATCGAGGCATGCGTTTCTGTACCATTTATTTTACATTTCATTTCAAGATGTCATCACCGTCGTTATGGAAGTATATCGCGTGCGGTTAAGAAATTTTCTCAAGAAAGAAGTCTCAAAAAATAATTATGAGCGTGTTCTGCAGCTTTCTTCCTTGCTCTGGGATTTGTTCCGCAGTATTTGAGTAAGAACTTGGCCAAACTACCAGGTCATTCAAAATACTGGGAAGTGCAAGACATTGCTTTATTGAAAACAACACACATTTTGCTCAAAGTATTTTCGAAGCACCGACTGTCCCTACATCTGATTGTTAGGAAGCTGGTTTACAATCTGGAGTAGTTTTCATATCCAACCGACTCATCATATCTTTATTAGTGAAGTAGAGGGATAATAATAATAATAATAATAATAATAAATAAATAATAAATAATAAATAATAAATAATAAATAATAATAAATAATAAATAATAAATAAATAATAATAATAAATAATAAAAATAATAAATAATAAATAATAAATAATAAATAATAAATAATAAATAATAAATAATAAATAATAAATAATAAATAATGATAATCATAATGCCGCACAAAATTTTAAATAATAACTATTTTATTTTTTATCACTGGATTGGATCCATTTTTGTTTCATTCTCACCTTAACGAAAGCGTTACTCGCAGGATGGCTCCTGCGACCCCAGATGCCCCGTTTCGACCTTCCCCCGCGGAGCCCGGCGGCGGGGGCGGGCGGGCGCACCAAGCGTCGAGGCGTCGCAAACGAAGTGGGGCCGGGGCGACGCGGTGCGCCGCCGCGGGGCCGGTCGCGAGCAGGCGGGACGTGGCGCAACCGAGTCCTCTCTCGCCGAGGACCTCCCTTTTCACTCCCGCGTCGGAGAGGGCTGCTGGTCGCTGAGGAGTCGGAACAGCGGTGGGGAAGCGCGGCAGGTCGGGATGGGATTCGTATAAGCGATGGAAATAGACAGGTATTATTCTGTCGTTTTAATGTGATAAAATACTTCGTCAGACAATTAGAGTTGTGAAGGAAGTTCAAATTAGGAAGGTGAATACCCACGTAGCAAATGTGTTTTGATCAAAGAGATAATGGAATGCTAGCTTTTTTTACTTCTTGTTATTATGTTCTTTTGATTTGTGTTCAACAAAATAATGTCAACACCACAATTACTACCACAATGCCAAAAATGGATTCAAATCAATATATTAATTTTTTTGTTGACAAGGTAGTGCTAGTGCATAAACACCTGCATAGAACGTGAATTTCAAATAAAAGAATTCTAAAACAATTATTAACAGTTCAGTTTCTGATGAGTTCTGTTCAATTTGAATTGTCATAAGCATAAATTGTTCTTAATTGAAGAGAAAAATGTCATCTTTCCTTACAAGCGCAGTTTAATGGTCACCCTTCTACGCATTCTCTATCTCGTTTCTCCGGGAGCAGACTTTGCGTGGGCGTAGTGCTTGAGATTCGCTCCCCCTGCTTCGTCCTGCTGCCCCTGCCCGGCCACAGACGTTTTTTGCGGCCCCTGCGACACTTTTTATCAAGATATTCCCTAAATACCTTAAACCTGTCTTACAGGACAGAAATTAATCCTGACAAACATCCTGCGTTCGGTTTTTGCGTCCTGCAAGAATGTACGGCTACCTGGCGCCGCCTCGGCCGTCATCGCCGCTGCTGCCGCCGCCCCCGCCGCCCCCGCCGGCCTCTCTAGGCGCATCTAATGAGGCTGCCAGCCGCCCGCCCGGCGCCTTGTTTACCATATGGCGGCTGGGAACATCCATTTCACGATGCTAGCCACCGGAGCGGCGCCCGCCGGCATTTCGGGCTCCGGGGAAAAACTCCCAGTCGAAAAACTGACTCCCTCCCACCCTGCTCCCGCCGAACGAAGCGCTGGAGACGTAGTAGGCAATGAGGGTAACAGATCAACGATTAGAGGGGTCAAAACACGGGGGTGGAGGATGTATACGACGTGGTTAGAACCAATAGAAGGTTGGTGACATTTCATGTATATATAGGTAATGGATAAAAGCAGTTAGGTTCGCTTATTACATGTGCGATGACTAATTCATGTAACAACTGTACACGACACTCCCAAATATGCAATATTTGCATTGTTAAAAGGACGTGAAGTTTTTATTTTCGAATATACAAATCAATATTATTTCTTTTCAGGTTATTGGAAATATTTAACGCATGGTCGCACCTCAACAAGTATTTTTAGCACAATTAAACAACGAAGTTGAACGAAACATTCATAGATAAATATTCTATTTGACGATCCTCGGTAAAAGAAATTAATTCCATATAATACCTGCAGAATTGGAAGATATACACGCTCATTATTATATTCGTTTTTTTAAAAACCAGTACATCAAGGTTCTCAGACAAAAAAGTAATACGTGTGCTAAAACAAATGTATTTAAATTGCTAATGTTTTCTTTAAGACATATTTCATAATTCAATTTTTTTCTTTCAGAAATAAGGGCTACAGAACACTTTTAATGCAATGAAGGTAAGTAAAAATGTGTCTACAATTTCACGTTTGTTAACTTTTGAAGAAATGTAACGCATTTAAATTTATATAATTTTTCCTATTTAAAATACCACTTTTATCATCAACGACCAGGTTAATAAATGTGAATACGTTTGAGAATGTGTCGTATTTCTTATGATTTAGGGTCAGAATAAATAGTGTGTCTACAATGTATCTACAAAGTGTCTACAAAGTATGTTTTCAATACAACACATATTCGTCATTTGAAATCTCTATTTGAGATATTTAAATTGTGTGCGTTATATATAATAGACAAGATCATCGTGGAAAACATAATAGATGATACACTAGAGTTTCACACGTATTACAAAACGAAAGTGACCTGTAATGAAAATGTCTGAAACTAAAACGCATTAACCTACATTGTCAAGACACGCTACTACACACTGATGCTCCGACCCAGAAAGGCAATCATAACTACATGATCTTCATTCCTGTGGTCTGAACGTCACATAGTCGAACTCCGATTTGTGAATCGTAACGCAGAATAATTAAACATAGGGAAATTCACTAAACAGACCACTGATGTGGAAGTAATTGGTATGGTATGCAGCCAACCTAGATCAAACATTGAATTTACGTAAAATCAAAAATTCGTTCGCGTACAATTTTGGACAAAAGTGCGTTGTTTTTGTTTTAGGGAACCCTTTCTATGACACAACATTAACTTTTGTGGGGATAATTTCAATTAGAACAAACGCGAGCCCACGCAGCGCGCATTCTAATGAGACTCCAAAAAGGCTACTCTTTGGTTATTAAAATGTGGCCGCTGCAACTGAACGTTTTTACGCAGTCGCTGTTTTCGAGACCAATATTTAGCTAGTACAATCAGGGCCACGTAGATAGTAATGACAGGTATTGTTTTCCACATGTTCCAATATTTTAATTTTATGAAAAGGTTGAAATAAAAGGAAAATACACAAATTAATGCATTGTATGAGCAAGTTGTGGTTATTCTCTAAATAACTGTACCTGTCATTCAAGGGATACCTATTGAAACAAATTTGAATGTATTATATTTCATTGTATGTTTGAAAGTTTTCTTTTACAGCATCATATTAAAATGATACGCAAGCCTGCAATATGAACTAAATTAAGATTAATAATGAATTTGTGTTTTGTAATTACGGTTTTGATAAATAAAGTGTTTTAAAATATAGCTTTGGCTTGACATTATATTATTCCTCTTCAACATTTATCCTTTATTCGTTTATTTATCCTCAGAAACTTCCTCCGAAATATCCATTTAATATCTCTAGTGCACTAATATAATTTAGATCACATTATGTCAACTGAAAATATATATTTAATTTAATTATCAAACATACCAAACCAGTGGCTTCGATCGCTAAGGCAGTAGTGCCGTTGCGATCACGGGCCGAAGCATCGTGAGTTTGTGTCTCGCCTCGGGCATGGTTTTATTTGTGTCCTTTCACACCTTACCATCACCCTTCCACTTCATTCAGTATTCCCCGCAAAAGGATGGGGGCCCTTGTCCTAAACGGGGTCTCAGTTTGCTAACTAAAGAAACCCACTAGGATTGATTCATATTATTCGTATTTTGGACGCAGTCGAATGGATGATATAAGAAGTTTCATTATAGAATTAGCTCTCTAATGTATTTATTACAGCACTAGTTGCAATACGACTTTATTTACAGTTCACACAACTAAATATCCTCATTAATTTCATGAAAAATTGTTATCACTGTACTCTCGTGCAATTAAAAACTTCACCGTGCAATTGAAATTCCACAACAGCCAATCAGAATTCAGAAAAACAGAAAAAGGATCAAAATCGTTTAAGCCACTATATGACCACTACAGACGTGGCCAACATATTTCAAGTTGGCCATGAAACGTGAACAAAATTGTGTATCACAGATTACCTACCTCCTTAAACTATATATAAACAACGAAAGAATAAAACAAACTTGATGGAGTAAACTAGCTTACTAGTGAAACAACAAAATATTTGTCGTGAATAAATTAAGTGCATTAGATGTAAAACATTTGATCTTAGCATATTACAAATGTAAAAAATATAAGCATCAATAGTGTTTACTCGTTTTAACAAGGACGCCTGCAAAACTTAGTCAGAAGTGATTCCTTTTTTACTTTCCAATATTTATACATGTGTTCTCTCTCATACCTATCTAAACTTTTTGAGGGAACTAATGATTTCATGACTTTGTCAGCTTTTTTTATTTCATCCGAAGTATTCTCAATAAGTACCATTACCAAACATTCGATGTAATCTTCGAATCGATGTAAGCTTCGAATGAAAAAAATGTGAATAAATGTATCAAAATTTAAATTATTCTTAAATGGAAAAGAAAAAATATAGAGCGTAACACGTAGATGTAGGGGAACATAGTACTCCTCGAAAATTATAAAACTCATTCCTGTCATCGCTCATTTTCTTGTTTATCGTGCAATAATTTCACTTGTTTCGTTAATTACTGTAAGACGTAATGTACAATTCTAATAGAAAAAGATAGCAACCGCCCTCACTATCCGTCGGCAATTTCTCGGCTAACGCCTTGTGGTGCAAAAGCGATACTCCTTTCATTATGATGTTTATATCAAAATACTTTCATTAATAATTATAAAATGTGAATAATGTCGTGCTATTGATACTTTTGGTGTTCTGGAATAAATAGGTACAAAGCATTACACCTTAACCTAATTGTGCTAGTATGTTGAAGTTCTCGTCTTTACTTCTACAAAAACACGTAGATATTTAAAATAAATCCTTGTATATTCTTGTTTATGAAACGAGCAATTTTTGCGCAAGGACCAATGAAACAGGTAAATAAATTTAGTACATCAACATCCATTTTCAAAACACTTTGTTGTAAACAAGGTAGGGAAATTGCATAACGCAAGCGATATGCGATTATTAAATGGTTTCAAGATCACCTTTTTTGCAAATAAAAATATGATTGCATAAATTAGACAATAAATATGGAATTTGCAACTATTATTTCTTCTTTCAACTCGACAAAAAGAAGTGCGCCCTTTCGTTTCAAATATCGTTCTGTAATGGAAATCATTAAGTTATTCATTTCTATAAAGACATTTCTGAATTGTATGAAAATTATTGTTAGTGTTTTCTAATTATGATTCAACATTTAATAAAGTCATTTTTATGAAGATGAATTGTTTTAAGTGTAAACATGTTGTTCTCATCGCTTTGTGAGGGGAAGTTCAGATCCTCAGCCGTCTATCAAAACTGGCGTGCAATCTAATTAGAGAGTAATTACATATTACATGACCGGCTGAGAACACCTATTCTACCTGATTGAATATGCAAGAAACAATGTCAAAAAGTTATTAACCCCAAACTGGCAGGAAATCTCAAATGTTGTCACGCTACAAAATGCACCGATTCATCAAGGAAACTTCATCCGGTGGGTGATGTCTTCGAACTACCTACACGCTTCGAATTTTTAATGGGTTGACCACACCGGTTCTAGAACGTCGCTTCTTTTGCATGTTAATGATAATGGTTTATTATGCAAAGTAGGTTACTTTCGAGATTCCAAATTTTCTGATATACTCATGACGGAATTTCGAGCACTACCTTCAATGTACCGTCAAACAATTGCTTTCTGAGAGGTACAAATTTAAAAAGCAATAAAACAATTGAATCGATGATTTAAAATGGTAAATATGTCCTTGTTTCATAGGTCTGAGAAAAACAATAAAACTATAATGTGTGAATATTCACAGCTGGCATTTGAGAGATTTATGTTCTACATAAAAGTTGTAGAACTAGTCATTGTTGATTGCTTGGGCTACTATGAAATTTCAAATTCGCATTCCTATGATGCACAAAACAGTTTTTTACTTTGGGTTTATTTACATTATAAAATAATTATGAAATATGAATGGGTGAAAACAAGACCACATTGCCACTGAAATATAACCTAAAATAAACACATTTCTATCAGAATTTATAAAATGTCACTTGTACCGTTTTGATTTTCGCGCATTCTGATCTTGACAAAAACCAACATTTTAAGATTTATTTATTTATTTATTTATTTATTTATTATTATTTATTTATTTATTTTTATTTATTTTATTTATTTATTTATTTATTTATTTTTATTTATTTTTTTATTTATTATTTTTATTTAATTTTTATTTATTTATTTATTTATTTATTTATTTTATTTATTTATTTATTTATTTTTTATTTATTTATTTATTTATTTATTTATTTATTTATTTATTTATTTATTTATTTATTTATTTATTTTAAATTTATTTTAATTTATTTTTATTTTTATTTTATTTGTGGTTTTATGAAAACATTATAATCATAAGAATAATATATAATGAGCGCATTTATTGTACTATATGACATGAAAAAATACTCTTACGAAATTAATAATACCAGTTATCTACTCAATCTCAATTTCCACTTGAGTCTGTGGGCTAATGTCAAACATTCTTGGTAAGAAATGTAAGATATTCACGGGGGAGGTATTTTACTATTTTTTGAACAGTGGTAATTTTCTTTTCCGTTATTGGAAACAACAACTCAGACATAAACTTCTTGAAAGACAAATATGGACGTGCTTCCTTTTTGCCAACAGAATGTTATTGAATAAGCCCACTCAATATGTCTCCACGGGCCACGAGTAACCAAAATATTCTACATCAAATACGTATCTGCTTTACTCGGAAGAAGTCCCACCCGGATCACATGAGGACTGGCCAGAACGAGCGCAAGAGACTTGGTTTTGTCTTCTTGAGGCCATCTTCACCATTTGGGCATTCGCCGAGCAGCCGGGCTTACTGCTCGCACCAATCCCGAACAGGTGAATGTGTTCGGCAAAATGTTTCCGCTCCCTTTGATGTGTGCAAGAGCTGACAACGCGTTGGGTTTAGGGGAGCAACCGAATGTTCGTTCAAGCGTCGCAATATGTCAAGGCAACTCATCCACACTACTCCGAATCTCGGTGACGCGGTTGCTCGCCTACGCGCCGAATAGCATAAAATTGGTGGGAGCCGCCTTTAGAACAGTTTCGCCACCCAGGTTTGAAGTCTATGGTGCGCCCTCTAGAAGTCTATTACAGTTCCATGAAGCACTTTAGGGTTTTTTCTTAATCTGAAATATCTAGTTCTTTTATGTGGGGGGATACAGAACTAGTTTCTGAACTTTCTTTCTCTTTTGCCAGACAATTAGAATTTTTTTAGTTGGCAATAGAACGCCCTCTTACCTTTAGGCTGGACGCAGTTTCATTTTTTAAACTGATCTATAACTTGAACATAAAAAATGAAAATAATTACGATTTCTTTTTATGATAACTAAACCGTGAAAGTTGGTATTTATAATGAGTTTTTGGATCTACCTTCTGTAATCAACACTTGACTGGATCGTCTTAGGCCTATGCAAGTAAGTGTCAATCTTAGTTACTTGCAGAGACTAGGCACATAAGTTGAAGATAAGTAAATTATAAACACAGCAAGACCAAAAACTAAACATTTCATTTAATACTATTAATAATTGGATATTAAAAATGCTCAATATTTGGATTATTACTAGCAGATAAGTCTGGACAGAACACATAATTTCAGAAAATACACGAGCAAATTACGTAGATATTACTAGCCAAATAGAGGTTAAACAGTTGTCTTTTGCTTATAGAAGGTGGGAAGTATACAGGCTATTATATCAATGGTTACATTTTTTCATGAGGGTAAAGCTCTTCAATTTACAATTATTTGAAAACTGCACAAAGGCAACTTATTATACTTTATAATATTATTATATATAATGTCCTATCACAAAATATTTTAAAACACTGTTAAACAATCCTCTTCACATCCAAAATTTCATTACATATTTTACTTTCTCACCTTTACTCCTTCCGTAAGAAATGAAAGTTATAAAATTCGTCGACGCTGAAAACGGCCGAGTTACGGCACCGGCGACATTTTTTATATTGAAGGTAACTGGTAACGAAAAAAGCCCCGCGGAAAAATATAAATCTTTTATCTCCGATATGTATAAATGACTTCCCCTCTAGCAAACCTGTTTGTTAAAGTCAAGAAACCATGTTTTTTCCTGGGTCCATGGTATCCGAAACTATATCGGATTTTGAAAGGGAAAAAACATATCTCAAATGCTATCCGCTCCTGTTCCGTCCGTTTTTTGGGGGTCAACACTAGCGCTTAAAGCGGTTCAGCACCCAATGGCTTTTCCCAAAATTTGATATTCCTCGATAGATTTTAAATGAAACTAGAGTCCCTATGAGTTTTACATGGATATTTTTTTCTTTCAAGGGCAGTACTTTTTACATGAAGCCTTCAAGAAAACAACCATTTCAGAAATTTTTTTCAATATATTCCCAATTATTACTTTCCCCCGTATACGTTACAAGCAATAAGATAGGGAAAAGTATAGGGGAAAGGTTTATGTAATGCTACAGAAAATTTGATTTTCGAGAATTTCAACGAAAATATTAATTTTTGAGATCCTTTTGGGTACCGAAAAGTATTGTTTTTTTTTTCTTTTTTAAACGCCCATTCTCCGTTTTGGGTTTCCGTCCATCCGTATGTTCTGTGCGTTTCCCCGTCTGTTCCTATGCCGTTCGGTCCTACCTACTCCGTTCCGTTCTGTTCTATCCCGTCATCGTCCTTATGAACCCCACTAGCCCTAAACGATAGGTTACGAAGTTATTCCAAACGGATATTCCCCCGGTCAATCTGGTTCCATTCGAGGAGTGCAGCGGTTTTGGCAACTTTTTTCCTTCAGAATTTTTGGGGTAATTTTACACCGAAGCTGATGGATATTTTTTTTCCAAAATTTTTCTCGCAAAACTGTTTTTCCCAATTTTGTTTTCTTTTAAATTTCTCTTGCAAAGTGTAAAATACACTAATAAATGTGACAGTTCAAATTTTCAACGGGAATAACACGGAGTTTTTTTTAAAATTGTAAACGTTTTTGAAATATTTTTCCGCGTCCTTTCTAAAACTACAACACAGTTTTTTTCTTTTCAAATGAAATTTATGTTGCCCATTGTGAGTTTCTTTTTTTCAATTAAGGTCATATTAACATTTTTTTTTGTTAACTTTAGAAATGTACAAGTGTTCCCAAACAACCAAAAATAAACTTTTTAGTGAGAGAGTCATTGATTACTTGGATTTGATTATTTGTAATGAGTGCAGCAACTGCTGGAATAGAAATTTAAAATAGTTTGCAAAAAAATAATAACAATTTGTATAAATGGAATAATAAACACGTTTCAACATGTGCAATAAACTTTTCGATTCCTCCGATATTCTTCGTTTGGCAACCGCGCCATTCCGATCGAGAGCTTCAGAGAGATAGCAAAAGTAACGCACTATGGCGAAGGTGGGGGCCAAGTGGAATTTTGCTTTTAAAACGCGACAGATTTGGGAGCTGCTTTTCAATGCTTCTACCAAATATTTTTGTCGGTGGAAAATGTTGGAACGACTTTGTTGCGAAAATGATAATGAGGCTTACATTATCAAAAAGAACGAAGTATTGCTGTTCCTTCTGATTTTCCTCTGATCCTTTACAAAAACGTAAAGTAATGTGAACATTTGTCTTTGGCATATCATAGAGAAGAAGATCTTTTTTAAATGTTTTTAGTTTTTTATAAGTTTATGGCTTCAAGATTGTTTTGGATTTCTCAAATTCAAAAGTAAGTCATTATTATGCTAGCATTGAGCGGAAGCAAAGTTGGAACGGTTTTTATTCTTCCTTTTTGGCCAGAAATTTTCGACAGTGTATGATTATACTACTATAATTTATTCTTTTCGAGAACAGGTGTGTTTATGTACCCTCAGCTTACTCTTACTGCACAAACTGTTTAGAAACTGGCTCGAAAGTACGCCCAGGCCAACAGTTGGTGATCTTCGCGAAGTCAATACTCTTACTGGAGAAGCTGTTCTAAGGGTAGCCGCAATATAGAAATTACTTTCCTGCATTTTATAAAAAATACAGGGATACACCCTCAAGATTATTTTTCTGATCGATGTTTTTGCTCACACAGAAGAGCATACAAATTTGTGAACTGACTGGCAGAGTCCTTCAAAAATCTTTCGTTTTATAGAGTTTTACACCCACAAGCATTATTAATACAAAAGAAATCTTTTCCTTGTCCCAAAGTCAGGTCAAATTCGAGGTAAGTCCTCCCGTAGAACTTAAAGAACAATCCTAGCCCCAGGGGTGGAGCAAAGTGGAAAAAAATGGCAGACTCCCAGAAAAGTTAAAAAAGAACACACCATGTTTTTACTCTAAGCAGCTCAGACTTTCTTTATGTTATAGCAGAAGTTATCTAATCATTTTTGAAGTATGTATAAATTTTTTTAAAAATAAAATATACACTATATTGTTGCTACAAGATTAACGGTTTCGCTTTGCCCCCGATTTCCCTACAAATATTTAATGAGTGCCTGTGTACAGTTTTTGTTGTTTTAAATTTTTCATGCTTAAGAAACTGGCAGATCATGATTCGAGGGAAAAGGGAGAAACCTCAAAGGATTTTGTTAAAACCAATGAAAGGAATAAAAACTGAGAGACAAAAATTGTGATTCGAGAATATTAATCAAAAACGAGTCTTCGTTTCGAAGAGTTTTGTCACATTGCAGGCGACATGAACCCGTTTTATAAAGTGTGTGTCTACCTCTGAAGTCAAGGACAGTACCGAACGAACAATGAATAATACTTATTCACGCTTTAATTCTTTTCCTTGATACATTTTCTTATGAAATATCTTTCTTTACAATCGAAAAGGATCACTATAGACTGCCTTTATTGCTTTGAATCAAGCTAAAATATTATTGACTTCTGGGTGTAGAGCGATCATTTTTTAAAGAACGTGTTCTGTGAAGATATGAAATTTGTATAAAATATAATTTCGACGTTTATTTCACATGAAAAAATCATAATTAGCGTTGTAATCATTCAATAAATCAACGAGCTCGTTACAAACCCAATTCTCGCATTTCGGCCTTGCAGTGAGAAATTCTCGAGCCGACGGTGGCGTGGGTAAGTGTAAAGAGTACGACCCACCGGCGGGGACGGCGGCGGCAACGAAGCAGGCCTTCGCGATCGCCCGCGCGCCACAAAGGCGCTCTACAAAAGGCAGGAAACCGCCGTCGCCGAACAAAACACTGACGGCGCGCGCAACCGCGGCCGCGGCCGCGACCGGCCGGGGGCGGCGCGGCGGTTGCGGCAGCGAAGGCACAAGAGGCGAAACAGGCGGCGGGCGCGGCGCGGCGCGGCGCCCACACGGTAGCGTTAATTAACAATAATTCCCGCTCTTTCGGAGCAGCCTTCAATTTGATGGTGTCTCCCTTCACCCGAGTCGCAAGCCCAGGCAGCGGCGCGGCGTGGAGTGGCGGTGAGTGGCGGCGTGTCCATCCGCGGCCGTAGCGCGCCTCGGCCAAGCCACGCAGACGCATCGAGGCCCCGGGCGGTGAGAGGGAGTGGCCGATTGGAATGATGGTGGGTGAGTGGTATGAAAGGTTGTGGAAGAAGCGGGGCAGGGCACTTGCGCAGATCCATGTACGCGTGTGTGATCATTTAGACATTATGGCATGCACTTCATTTAGAAGATTAATAGAAGGTTAATAGAGGACAGAGGGATGAGGTGACAGAGAGAGAAAGAGAGAAAGAAAGAGAGAGAAAGAAAGAGAGAGAAAGAAAGAGAGAGAAAGAAAGAGAGAGAGTTGGGAGGGATCGCAAAGGGTGAGAAGATAGTAGACAAAGGGAGGGTGCTTTTTTTCCTGATGGACGAGTAGACGTTATTGAGCTAATTTCTGAGGACCGGGTGGATGGAGTAATCAGCATGTGGATAATAATCAACATGCGCGAGAAGACCAAAAGTGAATGAGAACAAAGATGAGAGAAGAAGAGTAAAACTCCAATCTGCAAAGAAATCAGGTCAAGTACTCGATTTCTAAAACGATTCTATTGTCCGCACGAATTTAGCGTGAAGTACAAATTAACTTTCTTTGGCGAAATGATTCACAAGAATTACTTTACTCGAGTCTAATCCTAGGTTTTCTTCAATTAAGGTGGTAATTTCAGTTAAAACACATTGTCACACACTATTCACAACCTGGTTCAAAAATAAAAAAAATAATAGGATATGAGCAATAGTTGAAGTATCGCATCAGATATCATACACTTTACTTTGCAGTCAAACCGATGAATTTTCTCACTGAGTATAAACGAGAAGTAACTCTCAGTAGAATTAATTAATAGATTAAATAAGAATTAAATGTTTCTAAATTAAGACTAGGTTTTATTTGCAAAATGTAGTAATGTAGTGATTAATGTTATCCTCAAAATTTTCTGTGAAAATAAAGAAAATAAATAGTGGCTAAGGTGAAATTATTATATATATCAAATATTAGAAAAAGTAAGTGGTGTGAGATACCATTTAACCCCACCCTGATATTCATGTCACTTGTGCTTGCATCGTAATAATAACGCAGTTTGTGCAAATCTGAAGCAATAAAAGAAATCACGAAAGGAGTTCTCCCGAATTATTACATATTTTATTAAAACATTTATTAGGCACTACAAAGACGACAAAATAATAATGTAAAGTATCCTGCATTCTACACAGCACGTCAGTGGAATATGCCTCCATCGCAATTTCTTCCAATGGAACAAAATTGAGTTTTTGGGTAATTCTCTTTCCAATTTTGCGAAAAATTAATATGGAAGTTACTTCCTGAAGCGCGCTGTTTATCATTTTGAAAATGTTGCTAAACTGTGATTCCTGTACAGATGTATGCCTGATCGCTGCGTCGTATGCCAGTTGCTCGTACATATGAATTTGAGTTCGAATTCCTACCTCTGTTGTCCCAGTGAACTCCATTTGTTTGCTAGTAAAACAACGCGCTGGCACACGTCAATACATCACGGTTGTGTGCACAACAGTAAAATTGTTATCGAGATTGAATTGACTGCGTGTAGTGGTGACGCTACTTCTAATGGCAACGCGTTACGTGCACTCACGCTTCCTCCTGCTGAACACACTGCACTGACATTTCTGCCCTGATGTGCGTCGATGGAAATGACGCGAGATTCACTGAAAAATTTTCCCCGTGTGTTACACTCAAAACTGTTGTTTGGTGTTCCAAAACGGGCAAAGTTCGAAGATTTATTATCATCTGAATTGAGATTTCCAATGGATCCTTAAAACGAATTTTACCAAGATTCGATTGGAAATGTCTTACCTTCTGGATTTCTAACAATTCAGAGGCTAGTGAAATGTATTTGCTTTTAAGCCAATCCCTTTCAAATTCAAACTGTAGGCTTCCACGGCTGGAGTCAATAACTACATGGCTGTCGGGAGACGCCATGTCCTAAGCAGCGTTCTATACGTTTTGACCGTCATGCTGTGATCTTCCTGGGGACGAAATGTGCGGAAGTGGATTGCACGTGACCGCTTTCATGATTGATTAGATTTGTCCAGTGTTTTTTATAATCTTTCCATTAGAGAAGGATTACTTTACATGGAAGGTATTGACTATTGTAAATTGCCTTTTTGACTACGTAATGAACCATTTCCTTCACTGCCAGAAAACAGAAAAAAATATATGCCTATATTAGTTATTTATTATTTGATTTTACAATACTATTTTTATATTCAGAAACAAAGACATATACAAATTTAATCTTATAATGAAATGTTTATACATCCCTTCATATCCGAGGTCAAAGAAGGATAAGAATAAAGAATTATTTAAAGACAAAAGTATAGTTCACATAGAATGTTGGAATTCACGAAGCACTTATTTACTTTACTAACATTAAAAGTTACACAGCACTAATGCAATTTTTCTAATGTCTTTTACTTTTAAGGAAGGCACTATTGCATAAACTAAAATAATCGATCGGGAGAGGTGTCTCTGAGCATCGTGTGTTGTCACTGCAGTGCCTATGATCGGGAGACCCTAGGTTCGAATACCGACAGTGGCAAGATTTTCGACACTAGCTTGTCAGCTAGTGGCTGCCTGGAGTGGAATTCTAGCTGCCGACTGGGGCCAACAAACGGACCACAGAACTCGCGCGATCTTTCCTTAATTTTCCTTGTCCTATTTTCATCCCTTACGCACACTTATACTAACATGCACTACACTAACACACAAGCCGGCAGACCGGGCGGCAGCTTAGAGCTGGGGCGGTTCCCAGCTGGTGGCAGATACCTGGTTCTGGAGAAACACTCCTAGCCGACGGTAGGTCGGCGCCGGATCTCGCCATCCAGCGGGGGAAGATATCCACCACCTCCTGAGGAAAAAATAAGCAATACACTTACGCCACGAATGACACATAGGATGAAAATTTCCTTCAAAAGTGGAATCAGTGATATTATGATGACAGGGCACATCGATTTTAATAAGAATGTTACAGAATAATTATCTGATTACGACAAAGGGTATAGCGGAATAAGATGGATGAAATTGGCCTCTGACCAAACTACAAAATAATATTATCGTATTCTACTCCCAAAATAACCTGGAAATACAACATTTTTATAACTGTTTATGTTACCATAGCGACGTAAAACGAAGAATGTGTTTTATGCCCACTTCACACTTTTGACGCTGTATCTTGGCGGAATTTAGATTTTTTGACATGTAAAGTAACGAACTGTGTTCTTTAGACAATTTTCTTTTAACATTTACACTCATTTTTAATGATATTTTTGTCTCTTAAGACCAACATAAGGACATATTTTCACTGAATATCTTACTTTTTAATTTTTTTAGAAGTGTATAATTTCAAGGCGAATGCTTGATTTAGGAACAAAGTGATGATTTTCAATGAATTCCTCACCAAAAAAATAAGTAAATAATCAATTAATATATTCAATTTCACTTTGTGGTCTACCCCTTTTTCGGACTTAGAAACGCATCAGTTATAAGTCTTAAATCATTATTTTATTTTGGTCTAATTGAATTGTCTTAGGTCACTCATATTTTCCATTGACATAATTCGAGTGGAAATAGATATAAAAAGAGTGACATGTTTGGATAAACATAGAAGCAGTTATTTTCCAATGAATATTTAATGTTCCTTCTGAGATGTAATGTATGCCTGATGCTGCCCGAACTAGCTTTGCCACTATTCACCAATGGAAGGGCAAAGTGAAGGCTCGTGACCATATTGATTAAATCCTAAACGACTGTAAAACAGTGGCTTGGTCTGATGAGTCCCAATTTCAGTTTGTAAGAGCTGATGGTGGTGATCCAGTGGCTTAGGCCCCATGAATCTCAAGCTGTCAACAATGTACTGTGCAAGCTGGTCGTGACTCCATACGTAATGGTGTGGGCAGTTTCTACATGGAATGGACTGGGTCCTCTGATTCAAGTGAACCGATAATTGACTGGAAATGGATTATGTTCAGCCACTTGCTGCCATTCATGGACTTCTGATTGTATTTTGGAATCTTTTGAAAATATATTTTTTTAACTTATTGTGGTGTAATTAACCTTACAAGGGAACATTTGATTGAACATCATACTTCGACGGTTGCACGACAACTGATACAGTTGGACAGGAATCAACATGATTTGTTATCAGATGTCTCTTAGATAAAACATTAGAAAAGTTTAACATTGAGTGCCAAAAAAGAGTATAGCCTCGACAAAAAAAGAATTCCATTGTGTAGGCGTTTTACTGTTTGCACTACTGATAGATATGCAATTGATAAGAGTTTGTTGATTGTTGTGGGCCTTTAGAAACAATAACAAATATTGCCGAAATAATGAGAGAAGTTTTGAATGACCCAAAGGGTATCATTACCTTTATAAAATCTGGTACACCTCGTAGATTCCGAGATGTAGTAAGTCTATTAGTAGAAAATAATTAAAGTTCTTATGCCAGCATTAAAAGGTAAAAGAAAACAATTACCCACCGAAGAGTCAAATACATTTCGCATCATTAGCAAATTACTTTGAGTTGTTGAAGCTGTCCATGGACAAATCTGAGGAGAGATCTAAGGACATATCAATTAAATCAAAACAAAATGATGATTAAAGACATATAACTGATCAGTTCGAAGTCCGAAAAAATTGGCGGATCACAAAGTGAAATTGAATCTATCAATGAATTATTTAACTATTTTTTGACATGGAAGCCAATGAAAATAGTTATTTCGTTCCTAAATCAAGCATTCGTCTTAAAATTTAAAAAAAAAACTTCAAAAAGAATTTCTAAAAGTAAGATGGTTTGTGAAATTAGTCCCTTATATTGCTCTTAAGAAACAAAAATAGCATTAAAATTAGTATAAAGTTTAGAAAATTGTCTAAAGAATAAAGTTCGTTATATGTTAATAAATCTAAATTCCGCAGAGATACAGCGTCAAAAGTGAGAAAATCACATTTCTCGATATTACGTCACTATGGTAATATAATCAATTATAAAAATGTGTAGGCTATTTTGTGAGTAGAATAAGATAAAATTATCTTCTTGTAGTATGGCCAGGGTTTCATCTATCTTATTTCGCTATACCCTTAATTATCTAATGCTACCCTTATTGAAATCTTTCAATTCATATTGCTTTTCAACAACTGTAGTAGAATAGCTTTTTAAGAACGGTATAACGATACAATTATATTGATGAACTAAAAGTCGATTGATATTAACATGTATACATAAATTATATTTATCGACACTAATGTTTGCAATGAATTCATTACAATGATAATTAAAGCTATTCAAATGAACAGATGTGGTTCCCACACCCCAGTAAACGATGTGTACTCTAGCAGAACAATACCAGCAGGACGACGTTTATTTAAAATTCTTTTGTTCCTCCCCCAAAAGGTGCCTATAAATTGAGACGTTTGTTTGGCATTGAATGAAGAGAAAACCCGAAAGATAATTGCGAACAACTTTGAAGAACAATGAAAAATATGCATTTGAACAAAGGTACGTCTTAATTACTTTGGTCCATTAATTATTGATTACCCTGAATGTCACGTGGCAGCTTTCAATGCTCGTGATTTGTGTTCTTTTAGACTCTTTCTCTCCCCACAAATAAGCTTAAAAAATTGTTTCTTACAGAAAACGTTTCCAATTGTCATTTCAAGATCTATTTTTTTTGTTAATTTACAAAAATATTGAATATATTTATTGAGGATTGCTAAGACGAAATAACTTTCAATGCCACAATACGGAAAATTTGGCGTTTTGCTTCTAAAGAATTCCATCCATTGTTTCCTCCGAATATTTTTTTTCACCCTTTTCCAAATTCTTCCAAGTTTGTGAAACGAAACAAAGGCATTGATACGTTATGTGCATGCAAATCATAAATCGCCATGTTATTCCGTATAAGCATTCAGCTCATGAATGTCAGGCGTTGAATGACACCGACAGGTATCGAACCCCGAAGCAGTGTAATGACTAGCGCTCCACAAAGGCGTAATACAACACATCGGATAATCCATCATCTCCGCGTGTCTGCATTGTCCCTTCGTTCCAGTAACGACGTGTTTCGCTCACATCCGACGACGCCACCCGCTCCCGAGCGCAGGGTGCTGGGGAGTGAGAAGAAACGTAATAGTCTTAGATGGACGCCGAACGAGGCCGCAATGGGGCGGAGGGCGGCGAGGCAGCACAGGAATCGGGGAAGGGGATGTGGTGCACCACCCATTGGCCACCACGAGGAAAGCTGCGCGGGCTCAATGCTGTGTCGCTGTGTGGCCCATGCCACCACCACCGCCGCCGCCGCCGCCGCTGCTGCTGCGGCTACAGCGCGCTGCGCTTTTGTCTGGCCGCATAAAGCTCCGCAACAATGCCGCGGATGACAAACGCGCATCGTCTTGCAAAATGACGCGAAAAATACGGGGAAAACACGTCCGGGCGACGGGGGCCTTGAAACAACGGGAAATATCCCTATTTTATCATTTCCCACACGCGGGCCGTCGTTACGTGCGGGACAAAGCCGCGGCGGC
>BOPP01000082.1:1281347-1292201 GCA_017312745.1 Gryllus bimaculatus
GAGAAAGAGAGAGAAAGAGAAAAAGAGAAAGAGAGAGAAAGAGAAAAAGAGAAAGAGAGGGAGAGAAAGAGATGCAGGGGGGATGGAGAATGCGATTAAATGACGGCAAGGCTGCGGCAGGGAGGACTGACGCCGGGTCGGGGAGAATATCAATGTCTTTTGCTATGGATTTTAGAGTAGAAGCTTTGAATTTTGTACTGCGAAGGAGAGAGCGGCATGGTGAGAGTTGGAACTCGATTTGTAGATGTTGGTAGCAGGGTGGTGGGGTGATCTGTTTAGGGTGGGAATTCGGGTGTTGCAAGATAAACGAACAGGGGGAGACAATACAGAGACAACTAACTGTTTGTAGGACAACAATATATGACATTGGTGGAGATGTGATAGTGTTAAATAAGTAAAACCTACATTACTAATTTCCAATGTGCGTAGAAGTGTGAGAGAAATGTCTATTGCATCGGCTGATACCCAGGGACTCGGAAACTCCAGAAACAATAAAATAGTTTCAATTTGTTCAACCGTTAAAAATATAAATATTTGTTTGTGTTATTTCGCCTATTATCATACTCACGGACATACTAAATCCTCATATTTAGTGTGATACTGCATACAGCATACAAGGCTAGAAAGAAGAGACTGTTTGCCATGAACTATTTTCTATGAACTACCCATCTGTGTATTCATGAACTATCTATCTGCGTATTGGGCAGATAGAAAGGCAGAAGAAACAGCAACTTTTTTTTATTCTTGGTGAGTGAAGTACTGTGAATACTGTTTATTACAGTGAATTAAGTTATTGCAGTGAAGACTGGTTAAAATTTTTATTTGTTGCGGTTTATTCGAGAGTATTTTATTTATTATTCTTGAGAAGTGTGCGAGCTACTTTTTGAATCCCATTTTGTATGTATAGGTTTTGCTACTGCAGGCCCCTAGTGTAGTTGCCTTTTGAAGGCCGATAGCAGCTTTTATTATTTTAGTGGTACTTCTCAAGTATCCGTATTGAAGGATGAGAAGGCAATGGAGGAAGACGCCTGGGTGGTAGTGGAGGGAGAGAAGCAAGCTTGCAATAGAGCTGGGAAAACCGCTTGGAGGAGACTTCTGTAGCGGAGAAGCAGCAATAGATTTGTAAGGAAAGAGTGCAATTCTTCTAGAAGCAAGAGCAATTCAAGAGATGTTCATATCTGCAGCAGACAATAAAACTACTGGTGCTACAACAGAAAAATACTTTTTTTCATTATTTCTGAATTTTCAATTTGCGATAGTTCTAAAGGTTTGATGAAAATAAAATCTGGACTATACTTTTAAGCGTCCCGCAGAAAAAAGAAAGAAAAATAAGAAGCATTTCTTGAGAAAACGTTTTCTTTTATAAATTACATTAATGCCCAACACAAATTATGAAAACGAAAAAACGACTAGTTTTTTTTCCAAAAAATTGTATCCAACCTTTTTTAAAGAGCTGATTTTTTAGAACAAATTTTCTTTAAAGCTAAACACTCAAAACTCAATTTTGTAGTTTTGAAATGTTAACTATTTGCAATTTTTTACAGTACAGATAGTTTGCAGGAAATGAGACCAGCACCAAAGTTTTTACCGTTCTCTACATATGAAGAGAAATTTTAGGAAAATTTGTTGAAGAAATAAAATGCGAAAAAAATTGATGAATATATTCGGAGTCATTTTTGAGAAAATTTTGAAAATGATGTTGAGAATTCAAGTAAAATGCCTCGAAAATCAAAATATTCTTTCTAAACCCTGAAGCCCTCGAGTTATACGCACTTTTCCTTGCCACTAGACCCGTCACGTCCTTCGAACCGCATCACACAAACTCTAAAAAACTTGCCCTTAGAAATTTTCAGTAACAGATTGTCAGGGCTACGATAGGGCCATTAGCGTCTCTGAAGCCGATTTTCCCAGTTTGCAAACGAACTTTATGTTCGCACGATGTTTGAACTGCAATTCGTCGACTGAATATCACTCATCTCCACGTGACACGGAGCAGTGACACCACAGCGCGCTGAAACATGTCCAGATCAATTTTGCCCGCTTGCGAACATCCCTAGGCATCTACCACAAGAATGTGAATGCTGTTTTATCAGTAGTCTGGCGGCGGAAAGGCAATTCCGGGAACTTTTCGAATGCCCTTCGTATTTAAATCAATCCAGAAATATCAATTTTAAAGAAAATTGGCTGAACGGTTTAATCGCTAACACTGTCAACAGACTGACAATCGACAGACGTTTTGCCGACAGTCGATTTTTCGGTATAAAGGACCCACACAACCTGTGTTCTAACTACGTAACGTGTTAGAGGAAGTAATTGGCTGGGAAGGGATAGGAACGAGACATCCACCTTTTCGTTATCAGGGCCCGGCTAGGGTTTTTCTACCGAATATTTGTGGTTTTCCGGTGCACAATTATAATAGTTTCCCTTCTTAAAAAGTAAGAGCGAGAAAGTAAAAAGTAACCGAATGTGACAGTGGGTGAGTGTCCGAGCCGGGAGAAACAGTGGGAGACGGAACCCCATTCAAACGGTGTACACTGGCTGCGAGTCGTTCCTTCTCGTGGAGAGTTGGCTGGAAGTGCGTGCTCTCTGACTCCCCTAGTGTGGCTAATACTGTGTGCTTTGAATTTGGATAAGAAAATTAATGGAGAAGTCGGATAAAATAATTTGCTGTTGGAAATGTAATAATAAAGGAAGTTCAAATAATTTATATTTAAGAGATCTGCAGAAGAAAAATGATAACGTAATGTAATAATGTAGAAATGTGGAATAGTTTCACAACCAATAAAGTAAATAACCGTAAAAATAATAGAAAAGTAAAGGAAGCCAAACCTATAAGAAACCTATTTTTCCTTTTCCTTATTTCCGTTTCATCAATGACGCGTCTTATAAGTATACTCATAAGTAACGCATCTTTCAACTTCCGTAAAAATACGGCAAACAAAAAATTCCATATCAGGGACGAGCACATCTTAATTATTACATAGAAACGATGATTTTATCAAATCAAATTTAAAAGACTTTTAAAGATGTATTCATTACTCAATTCAAATTTTGGATAATTTTGTAACGTACCTGTTGAAGAAAGAATTATCAAATAAGTTTATCATTTTAATTGTAATAGTAAATATTTGTGTGTGTGTGTGTGTGTGTGTGTTCATGTTAGTTTAAAATATATATGTCGAATATGACGTTGCCCCGATTGATAATAAATAGCATAAACTGTTATTGCGCTACAGTAATAGGAATGAATTTTGGTATTATTTTAAAAATAATATTTTAAAACATCTCCATTTATCGTAAAAGCCGAGAACTCGTAATGAGCGGTGAATTTCTAAGCGCATTGTTTTAATTATATTATAAAAATAAACCTCTGAGATACCGTAGCATTGTGACTGGGTGTTTAATAAGATTTTTTTAAATTAAGACAAAACTCATCTAGCCAATTTTAATAGAAAAGAGGAGAAATACAAACAAGAAAGAGAAAAGAAAGTATTTTCAATATATTAGAAAAATCTTACGTAGAAACAACACATCAAAATTTCTCAAGTATTATATATTACTGATGTTATATTATTGCGCATTTCTTGTATAAGACTATTACTTATAAAACTCTTTAAGATTTTTAAAACGAACGGAAGGATATGTGAAATGGCACAATACTAGATTGAAGTGAATTAGGTTATGAACTAACCCGATACAATTAATAACAATAAACATATAATTTTTTTTTAATTGGCTGACAAATACAATTATTTTATGAATTTGATAAAACAACCTAATGCAAGACAGCAATTTATTTCCCACTCAACTACTCTAACTCATTACCATAACACAATATTCCACTCATCTTCCTGGCTTGGAGGAAACCTGAAGAAATTCTTTTTTATCCTGCCGATCAACTTCTATTTGGCGCATCCTGGAGTCCAAAATTTTTCGCCATCATTAGCTGCGTCACTTGATAACGTACACCCCCAATCATCGCTCGCAAACCACATGCCACAAATGTTGGGTACCCTCTGTACCTGGACACAATTGGGTAATTCGAATAAAACTACAATACAAATTTAAAAGAATGCATCTCGTGAGTGTTGTAATCATTCTTAAGCAAAAGGTCATTGACGTTTTATCATGGAACTAAGGTTAATAATGCAGAACTGCCCCAAAACACTCAAATCAAAAGGGAATGAAGCGAAGAAATTTTATCTTTTCATTACATGGTTCATTGCTTCGAGACCAACAACATTAATCAAGATCATTCTTCTTTTTTACTTTCTCGTATACGTACGTATGTGCAGAGCAATAAAATATACACAATGTTATGTAATGCTGTAGCAAAAAGTCAGAATCCTTATTTTCCGGTTTCTTAAATCCCAAAAAAGTATATTTTTTCAAAACGTCCGTCCGCATGTACATTAGCAATCCTAAACTATTCCTAAGACGTTTTTCAAAAAGAATATTCCCCGGTCGATCTGCCTCAACTTAAAGCCCTGAGATTTGAAAATAAATTCTTTAAATTTCAGAAGTAGTTAAAAGGAAGCCCGTATATTTTCGAAGTTTTCTGAAAAATGTTTCCAATTCTTTTCAATTTCATATTCGAATATACTGAATACAATTGAAAAGATGACATATGTCGAACATCCACTACTTACTCTGCATTTTCGAAAAATGCAAACATTTGAAATTATTCAACCACCTCTTACTACTACATTTTTGAAGATAGGGATTTTTTTCCTCAATTTTAATTTCTTCTCCACAATTAGTTCAGTGTCAATTATTGCCATATACGTTTGCTTCAAAATATTAATAGCTTTATGACAAGTACATTAGTTGGAATAGTTTTATAAATGTGAAATGGATTGTTTCATATCCTTCTCCATAACCTCAACTAGAGGCTATGGTTGTTTTTGTTGTGGAACCATCGAGCTCCATCGCATGATAAACATAAGCTATCTCATGATTTTTTAACACCAGTTGAGTTATCATCCAGTGAAACGCAATAATGTAATAATATATTCTGAAGAACAGAATACGTAATTTTACAGAGATAAAAGGAGTCTGGGATTAAGTCGTAGAAAGGAACCTACCATAGCCAAGAATGAATGTTTTGGTCAAACGTAAAACATACATTTGTAATTAAATTAATATTTTCTTTTCTGTCTATAGATGTAATAACTTGGTCAGACTGTATTCGGTCTAATTTTATAGAAAAAAATTGTTTTTTGGATAGCAGTTTTACATAAAATACAATACGATGGCAATATATTATATCTTGCAAAAAGAGACGTTGCGATTTATGTATTACTTATTTTCGTATATTGCAATCAGATTGCATTTTATGTAAAACTGCTATCCAAAAAACAATTTTTGTCTATATAATAAAGTCCAAATACAGTCTGATAAATTTTTAAACCTTTGCGCATTTTTGATAGTTATAAAAGGAAACCTCTTTGTATTCAGTAAACCTCTCAGTACTCGTGTATAAGTTGTTGGCTACAGTTCCACTAACATACATTACTTTTAAAATTATCAAAAGGCTTTTTCTTATTGCAATCTGTTGTAAAAAGTTAACTCTCAAGTAAGGCCATGTACATTGTTTTTTTAATGGGTAGTTTCGCGTAATATTTGCGTGAAATAAAGACAATTTATAGTTTCTTTTTCCAGAAACGGCTCCAATTTTTGTGTTTAATTATTTTCGCCTATTATTGCTTAGGATTCTTAAAAACTTGGCTAAAGTTTAATTTTTTGAAAATATTAGTCGTTTTCGTGCAATTTTGTGAGAACTACATTAAAAACAAGCTTTTCTCAAAAATGGTTCGTATTTATTGTTGTCGATTGTTTTACGGATAGGGTGACATGCAGTCAATAATTTCATATAAACGCCGTTTTAATGTTGTTTTTTATTAAATAAACACAAGTGTAATTTTTATGAATTTCTCTCGTTAATAGCATTATAAGTGATTTTTAAACATTATTAAATATGTGAGTGTAAGTTCTTCAAATGAATTCTTATGAAGGTCTTCGAAAACACTTTTTTTGTTAAAATGAGCTCAACATTTTTAGAAACGTCCAAACATTCTCAAAAAGCCCCAAATTTTTTAACAAAAATGTGCATATATGAACTCGTTTTACTTTTATATTATATTATGTCAGTTGTATTTCAATTGAAGTATTAGAGATTTAAAAAGTTGAGAAAACATGAAAAATATCGTTTAACCGCCGACACATGATAGCTGGAAAGAGGATGGAGCAAAACAGATACGCTAGTCCAGATTAAAGAGATTAGGAATGTGATGACTAAGGATATGATAATAAGAAAGTCTATGCTTACTGTAGTACAAATAGTTAATTCTGTCACACACAATTTTTTTTTTAAGAAAATACGAATTCCTGTATATTTTTCGAATATATCTCTGTATCTACTTCCAATCACAGATGAATCATGATCTAGTTTTTCCCATCATATCTGGATCTACTCTATTTTTCCACTGCGCCTCTATCGGTTACTTAATATTCACAATATTCTCAAAACTCATGAATTTTAAACCGAGGGAAGGATTCGTGATCATATTTATTCAATAAAGTTTATTCGATACACCACGAATGTAAAATGTAAATGTTTAGCGCTGTTTACCAAATATATGATGCGTTACATAATATATTCGAATATTAGTTCTAAGAAAAAAAATGCATAGCAAATGTTCAATCTGGTTGTCTCATTACATTTTCCAGGTTAAGACGTTCTTTCTTACAAAATCCAACTGCTGACTCGCCATATGGAATGCCATTGTCGCATTTCAATCTGATAGTTCCTGAATGCTAGAAACTGGTGCAAAGGAAAGTAGACTTAATAAACTTACGCTAAGTTACTCATATATTTAAAAAAAATTAACATGACCTATTTTAAAGAACTGATTTTCTCAAAAATATTGCATTTAACAAAAGAACCACTTATCCTTAAAATTGAACTTTTGGAATATACATTTTATGTAGGAATTTGCAATTTCCGAAAATATAGAAAGTTCACCGAAAAGAGGACCAGCCCCAATTTCTTTGCCATTCTTGCAATATACGAGGAAAAAATCGAAGTAAAAAGATGGAGCCTTTTTTGCAGTATAATTGTTAAAGTTTAAATTTTCCTTAAGTTCGTACAAAATTATGGTACTAACTTTATTCAATTTTTCTTTCATATTACATTAAAATCACATTTTAAGAAAGAAAAGCAAATTGGGATAATAGCATTTAAGGTTTGCAAATTGCTTGAAAGAAAATACATCAATACACTGAGAATACAAATATATTCCTCACATAGATAAAAAATACGGTTTATCAAACATGTTTCAAATAATTTCTTTTTTAATTTGTAAACGTATAACTAAATCTCGAGTATAACAAACGAACAAAGAAATATGAAATAATATACAAATTCTAATTTACCTAGGATATACCTGCCTCTATGAACACACCTCAAATTACGTTCACGAAGCGCGGGAAATTCTAAGCGGGCGACTATGTATGACTCCAAATTACACAAAAAATACTTACAAAAATTGAACATGACGTTATATGAATATCTTCTTTTGATGAAAACATTTCACTGAGAAAAAATATTTTTCTTGACAATTTTAGTTGTAGGATAAACGCCTAAAAAATAAATTTTGCAAGTTTCAATAAATGGGAATTTTTAACGAACATGAGACCTGCACCAATCTCTTAGGTTCTATACGCCACCAGAGATCAAAATTTGATGAAAAAAATTGGTGCCGTTGAGAAAAAACATGTTTAAACAAAATTAAACATTGTTTATATTTCACGCAAAATGACGCAAAAAGAACTAAAATTTTCGAAAACTATAGATGACCTTGTTTCAAAATCTGTCTTTAATGAATAGGTTTCATTGGGGAAAAAATATTTATATTCATTATTTTAGTTGCAGGAAGTCACCGACAAAAATTGTATTTTGCAATTTAAAAAAATCAGGGTTTTCAACGAAAATCTCTTAAGCACTCGTTACTCTATCTGACAACGAAATTTAATCAAAAAAATTGGAGCCACTTTTTGAAAATTTTGAAAATGTTCCAGGGTTTTCATGTTAAGTGCACCCCAAATTAAAACATCGTTTTAAAAATAGAGCAAAACCTGTATTTTATTAGCAAGTTTGAAATAACTATTATGTATTTTGTTGTTTTTTCTTCAAATTTTTAGTGTTTGGTGCACTTGTCTGCATTATATACTTCCCCTTCTTTTCGTGTATAAAAAGAAACCTTTTGATTGAATAACACGGCCCTTGAAGGGTGCTGCGAGGCCTCGTAGCGTGGCGGACGCAGTGACACCACATCCAGCATCGGAGGGCGGTTGCAATGATTGCGGAGTCGCCAAGAGCACACGAGGGCGAGGGCGAGGGCAATGGCGAGCGCAAAGTTCATAGGTCAGCCCTTCCGCCACTGCTTTGTATGACGCCGTTCAAACAAAAATGTGGGGTGAACGTTTTCTGGGAAAACTGCAGATAAGTGTGAGAGAAAAGTATTGAAATCACTATTGAAATCAATACTGATCGTCACTGATTAAATTAGGCTCAAGGTTAATCTGAAATGCCTAACATGTAGGGCAACTATACTTTGTCTGGAGCTGAGATTTGGAGAGCTCAATCCGAAGAGATACGAGCAACCGGAATAAACATATTTTATTTAAAAAATGTTTGTACAAAAGCAACGTTTGAATTTTGAAGTTTGTATTTCTAATATAATGTAAGGAAAATATAGCTCCTTCCAATGTACTGTGTAATTGAAAAGAACACTGTCAGTTGCTAATAAAATGATGACAATGACACTACATTAACACACACTAAAAGAGGAACGATGGGGTTTTTATTTTTATTTGAAAGATTTTGTCTTCTTCAAAAGGTAATATTAATTTTATCTTCAGAGTTACCAAACGACACAACCATAAGCTGTCGGAACTGTAAGTACAACATCCACTGCTAAATCTTATGTTTCTTCATTTTCAAAAGACCCGAGTCCCTCCCTTTGGTCAAGTGGTAAATATTATGGTAAATTTCACATTAAGGTTCTTAAAATGTTTCAGTTCAGAAAATATATCACCGTAATTATCGCTCACGAGTGACTTAAGAGTTTCAATAACAGATAACTAATCTAAATGACATGGGTTTGGGAAGAATAATTCCTTCTCATTTCATCGTTAGTTAAGTAAATACATTGATTCGCTATTGTCGATTCAGAAGAATGAATACTTCCGTGGCAAAATGTTTTCAGAAAATCCGTAATGTATTTCATTCGTAAGTTTGTCTTTGAACAATAGAAGAAGTTAGATATTTTCAAATGGAAGTCTGAAATGAAAGGTAATTGAATTACGAATCATTTTAGATATTCGAGATGGGCTTCAGAAAGGTGACTTTTCCGGCCTAACATTTATTTAGAGACTTTTTGCAAGAGATCCATGTCTTTGCCGAATCGGCACTAGACGTGACTGGATCTGTAACCGAAATAATTGAAATAGTGAAACTGTAAAAATGAAAGACTTCTTAAAATCAACTACATCACAAAATCAAAATAATTACCGAAACAGGCATATCCGCGCAAAAAGTTATCTCACTTTCTTCAATACAGGAACTCAGTGATTTCTTGAATGTGAAATATAGTACTATTTTACACCACTAACAACGTAATGATAGATAGCTTTCCGTGGTGCGATCTCGCTTTCGATTTTCACTCAGGATGAAAATAGAGTAGTGGCTTTGTAATAAAATTGTTCCAGTTTCTGTAGGTTTATGACGCAAAAATGCATGCAGGCCAAGTATGGTGAAGGATATAAGCCATGCTCGCCCAGTGCCTTCTTTATCCCCAGGCGTGGATAATAAAAAGAGCCCAGACCTGGGAACACCGCTAGCTGGCAAAAGTCAGAATTTGTAAAACTTAAAGGTCGCTTTTTAGCTGCTGGGTCATGTAACAACCACTGTGATTGTTTACAATGAGGTAACTGTAGGGGCAACACGACACGTAATGACAACAAGAGCACACTCAAAACATCCATGCCCGAGGGGATTAAAACCCACGACCGTGCGAATCGAGGCAGCTACGACCCCACAGCCTTAGCGACCTCGGCTATCCAGTTCGGCCAATAGTCGGATTAACCCCAAATGCCAAATGCATACAATACTACATTAGTACAGCAGGCAACTGCCGACCACGGTGACTGGCAGCTCGCGCGAAGAGCCGGGGCTTCGCAGCGCCCTCCGCGGCGCGCCACGAAATTCGGCGCTTCCGGTAGCGCCGCGTGTGGGAGCGAGGGCGGCGGCAGGTGGGGGAGTCCGGCCGCGCGTAATCGTCGCCATAAAGAACCTCGAACCAGTTTCCCGTCCGCGAGGCAGTTTTGAACGAAATCCACTTTCGATCGTATCGATATTCAGAACGCGGAGGACATGAGGTCATTTCCATCTTATCGCTGGTACGGCTTAATTAACGCGGCTTAATTGCGGCGCAGTTTTCCTATCGTTTCCCTCAATTTCGGGCGGCCACGGCGGCGCGCGCCGCGCAAAGGCCTCGGGGCGGAGGGGCGAGGGGAGGCACGTGGGCTGCGAGTAGCGTCGACGCGACGCGCCCCCGGCGGCCTGGGGGAAGGGCGGCCGCGGCTGAGGCTGCGGTGGCGCCACAAGCACACAGAGAGGAGGCGCCGGTTTCAGGTCTACTGCAAAGAAACGCGTCCTCCCGCCTTCTGCGGTGTCGGTGTCGGCGGGGGCGGCGGAGACGGCAGAGGTTCCGGAAGCGGTGGGATGGGCGCAGACTTCCGGCGCCGGCGCCGAGCGCGCCGAGAGATAGCATCGCGCGCCGTCGCCGTCGC
>BOPP01000082.1:1304092-1321259 GCA_017312745.1 Gryllus bimaculatus
ATCATCATCAATGGCCAAGATCGCTGAGACAAGTAGTGCAGTAGCTGTCTCGCACCAAAGGTACGCGGCTCCGAGTCACGCTTCGGGCATGGTTTGTGTTGAGTATGTCTCTGTATGTTCGCGTGTGTCTATTTCATCATTAATCAAAATTTCATCGCCAGGGAATTCCCAGGGCTAACACCGCTGGGGCAAAAAATGGGTTCAGCATTAACATGCTGATTCCCCCTAAAGTAACATGCACCTACTCTGATAAACAAGTCTGAGCCCTGGAAGGATGGACGTATCGCGTGGACCCATGATTTCCGATTCGCGAAACAAAAAAAAAGTAATAATAATAATAGTAATAATAATAATAATAATAATAATAATAATAATAATAATAATAATAATAATATATGTAGAGATTTCAAGTTCCTCTTATAATGTTATATATGTAATATGAAGAATCCTCACGTAAACTGGTATAAGCCTGAAACCCCCCGGTTTTTTTTTGAACAGAAGAAAACTGCGTCAAATTTTATGAATACGACGTAAATGTATGCATATATAACACCCATAGCCAAGGAGTACATGTTGTCAGGGCGACCGATATACAAGAAATTATATTCCATGCGCGGACATGGCGCTATTCATTTGGGAGACAGGGAACAGAGTATAGGGAGTGTATAGAGGAGGCAATGAAAGTTGTGGTTTTGTAAAAATGTCAAAATACCCACTCTCTTGCGCGCCGTCGAGTGCATCTACGAGTATTTTGCAGCTAAGATTGAGTTTAGTGATTCAAGTATAGGGAAGTGGGTGAGATGTAATTAGTTTCGACATGTTAAGAGTTGTGCAGTTTAATAAGTTAAAGACGTTAAGTTAGTTAATGTCGCAAACTGATATTAAGATTTAAAAAGACTTCCCCTTTGGGGTGAATGTATGGATAGATTCGTAGATGGTAAAATTTAATTTAACAATTTGTGGCGAATAAAGACATTCGCGTGTGGGAGTCAATCGGAGACATAGTACAGGGCAAGACGTAATAGTAGAATAATTTATTTACAGTTATTGTTTTTTTTTTCACGAGACTAACAAATAACTTGGAATACTTCGGGGACATTGGAACCGATTTTGACATCAGGGAAGATTACGGTAGGAGGAACATGGGCATTTAATGAACGGTATTAAGGCAGAAGATGTGGAGTCCATCCGAGAAAACAGCATTGCGCGCGAAGATCACAGCAAGCCCATGAACACTAAGTAATTAAGCGACCGTACGGAATTACCATTATTGTACAAGGAATAAGTCAGATCAGCTGCTGGTTTCAATCAACAGAACTTCCAGGAATCGTCATTCTGTAAAGAATTGCGCGTCCACATACGACGTGTAAGAAAGTAACATGTATGTCGAGATCCATAAGCAAAAATAAAAGGAAATCAAGATAATAACATTTTCACACTAAGAAAAATATATGAGTATACATGGGCATTTAGTATTATTCGGGCAACAAAAATTTTGATGTATTGTGAGAAGTAAAGAAATAAAGTCACAATACCTGAAGATATGTTGCTGTGTCATAGGATAGGAGCATGGTAACAACGAATGCAGAAACGGATTACATTCAATGTTAGGAATTCGAGATTAGCGAAATGTAGAGTGCAAAAACACAAGTCGTACAAATAGTTATTCGAAATCTGAGAATTGTTCCAGAAAATTTCTGTAATAACCTGTTCATTCTCCTATGTCATTTAACGGAGTGTAGATTGTAAGACATCACATTTTAGTAACAGGACACTACTGCGCGAACTTTGCGCGAACTTTTGTAAAGGCACCCCTGTAACTGGATCTGCTCGTTAGGAAACCAATTGTAACCCGGATTTTATATTAACGACTCGAAACATGCGGGTATTTAACGTGAGTTTAGGGAACAATATTGTTATAATTATTATTACTGTTATTATTATAATTACCACATTATGCATTTATAACCAAGTTGCAAGTTCCCTTCCAAGACACAGCCACATTCTAGCCGGATAGAGATTAACGCGTCGTTATGGGGATCAGCTTTTCGGCTGCATCCTTTAGTAAAGCAGGGTTGTTAAGCCTTGAATTATGAGGTGATACGATGATTATTGCAGATGATTGGCCTTTTTGAACCATCCCAGCATTCGCCGGTATGATCGAGGCAAACCATGAAAACCCGTCAGGATGGCCATTCGGGGATCGAACCCGGGCCTCCCGACTGCGAAGTCAGCGCTCTACGTCCCGAGTCACTTCATTCGGTTATATTATTATTATTATTATTATTATTATTGTTGTTGTGAGAAAGTGAAAAATGGCATTATGAGATATACCAAGATATCTCAATGGTGTTATTGATTAAAATAATACGAAATAATGAATCAATTCGTAGTACCCGGGAGCGAAAATAAAAGTAGTTTTTTCATTTAGAAGGAAGACATTGGGTAGCCATATTGCACATGGACGTATTAAATGCAAATATTGGGATATAAATAGTACGATGTAGATATATTTCAGAACAAAATAACAATAAATATGGAATATTGGAGATTCATAGAATAATGTAAATATAGCTGTGAAATATAGATTGTGACGTGGGCATCTGAAGATTATAATTCTTTTATTTTGGAAGAGTCGTACAAGGAATATAGGAAGCCAACGGTGACAGTTTTCAGTAAAGACGTTAGAGTTGCAAAATTAATAACAACAATAGGATAATTTGGATAATTCTCAAAAACGAAGTTGACATGTTGTACCATGATTTTGGTTGAAGATATTTGATCGCCGAAGCGAGCACATCATAAGATTAAGTCACTGTCGCGAATACATGCGGGTATAGCTAGAACGTTTAGCTGTTGTGAATGAAAACAGTCTTGATTAGAGATGTCCATCTGAGGCATTCGTAAATAATTATTTATATAGCATTGTAAGTTGTTTAACAGCAGATTTACGACATTAACGTGAACGGAACTTCAACATCAAGACAGAAGATTACTGGTGGTAGACGGGAATCTTCGTGGAAGATCCTTTGCTTCGACAACGCGGGCTACGAGGACTTCACATTTATAAATTGGAAGCGCCACGAAAAAACGTCTTGCGAGTTAGTCGAAAATGATTCTTTGCAAAGAAGGTAAAAAACAATATTTTTTCATTACAGTATAGACCTTTTAATTAGCAAAATAGAAGTTAAATTTGATAGCATGCCAAATAAATGATAAAGAACAATGTTGTAAATTATATAAGCAAAATTAACAATAAATAATGTGATCGTGTTATCAAAACATTATCCTTATTGGATGGAACGTCGGCCCACGCAAATATACTGGTGTTTATGAACATTGCAACACCAAAAAGGAGACATACTATTACAATGAAACTTATTACAAAGATTAGTAATGTCACAATATATAAATAATTAGAATTACAGAACTGCACCTACATTTTGGTCTTCAGTATTTAGTACGGTGTGAAGCCGCCACGCGCTGCCAATAGAGTCACTAGACATCGTTGCATCAATTCAAAGAGCATGTATATGCTGCTGGAGAACACTGCCACGCGGTTTCTATGCGTGACCACAAAGCTTCGACAATGGTTGCAGGAGGACCAGAACGAACACGTTGCCGACCGTTCATATCTCAGACATGTTTGATGGGCGTCATGTCATGAGCAGACCAGGAAACCAGTGGTATCCGTCGTTCTTTGTCGAAGGCTTGCACATTCCTCGTCACATGCGGTCGGGCATTGTCCTGTTGAAATATGGCATGTGGAGATGCTTCACGAGGGGCAGAACCTCGGGACTTAATGTCTCCCTGATGTATCAGTAGTGTCGAACACATTTGAGGCCATCGCTGCAGCACAAATTGAATGGGGACTTATCCGAAAACAATACATATTGCCACTCAGCACACTAGTAAATACGTTCGCGTGCTCATTGATGTCTGAGGCATTGGTGATATCTGATCAACGAAATCCGACGCAGTGGTATACATGCCATCAGTTCAGCCCTCAGGAGTCGGCGTCGACACAGACATGACCACATTTGACGTAGTGCTCCAAAGTCGATCCAATACTGTGGTTACGTCCATGCAGACAAGATGGCGGTCATCTTGCAAGTCCAGCTAGTTACTGTGTACGACAATTTTCTATTTTGCGCCCTTTGGCGTCGACGAGGAATACCAGCACTTGCTTACGTGTTTCCACGTTCTTTGACGGCTCTACACAGATTGAAGTTGGCATGACCCTGACCTGACACACAAAGGAGTGCCCTGCTAGACCAAATTGCACGCCATATGTGTGCGAATTTAACCACACCTTATGGGTATATTGTTCTGCACATTCACCGATTTTTAAGAGAGTCCAAGAATTCCTTCTGTATGTTTCAATTTTCACAAACACTCGTGTAATATAAGTGAAAATACTTCAGACTCGGGAATAAATAAATTACTAAGTTCAGAATTGCAAACAGATTTGAGACGGACTTGCACAATGTGATAATAATTTCCAAATATTTTGTAATCGTTTCAAATCGGCTATACCCAGCGAGGTTCGAATTTTATTACAGATCATATTGAATATTGATATTTTAAAATCGTTTCAATTGCTGTATAATACGTAAGCGCCTAAAATTCAATTTGGGAGATTTTCAAACCACCTTAGATTGGATTAGTAGTTAGTGCAATTCATCTTGGGAAGAATGGAGTGGCACTATTTTGGAATGCATTGACACCACCGGAAAATTTCTAGAAAACCGAGTTTTGAGACTTAAAGTCATTTACAGCAGTGAAGCGGTGTTAATTACTACTCTGCCAGTCTATTGTTTCGAATGCCACTACATTGTTTCGAAATAAAAGTTCAGAACAACTAATTTATATAACCACTTTTCTTTTATTTTTTTAAACAGCCAAGTGTGAAACGGGCAGGTAATTGTATTATGTTTAATTTTTTTTTATTATGAACTTGCATTTCACAATTAAACATTGTAACAGGAAAATTCCCACTGAAGGCGCCATGTTAAAACAGCATTTAATTAATTTAAAAAACGAATATTAAAAAAATAAGCATTGAAATGTATTGAAGAAATTTAAATATGCAGTCGCACTGTAAACGTATCAGCAAGTCATAAGTTGCAACCGTAATGTAGTTGAATGTGTTTGCGTCATCTGCCTCTGAACTTCCGTGGTCCGGAAGCCCAATAATGGCAGTTTTTGATACTATGCAATAGCTGAAAGCACCCTAACAACCAGTCACGGTTCGCGATAAGTCCTTTCCTACGTCGTTTCCGCTCTAATTAGATCACGCAATGACGAACAGGGTTTCCGGCAGATCGACTTCAGGGGCTCGGAGTACTACTACATGGGTCGACTTGATCCAGAGTGCGATGTTTGAGAGGCAGAAACATTGCGAAAATATATGTAGCTGTTGTTCGTTTAAATTATTTTCTCCAAAGTAATGAAGGCCAACCTTCAAAGCATGTGGCCTAGCACAATGTGCTATGAGAATTCCTCAGTGTCTTCTCCCTGAAGTATAAAGCATTTTTGGCGTCAATGTTCCATCTTCTGGATGTCGTCAGAAAGGAAGAAACGATTTGCGTCAGTACAACTTTGTCAACGACGACTGCGAAGGCGTCTCATCTCTGAGATCAGATGAATGAGGAAGGAAAGGTAAGAACCTCGAAATGGCATTCTTATATTGCTTCTGTTCTGACAATCGTTATCTGATGATGGAGGTCTCTGAAGTACAATTCTACGGGTTGCTTTTCAACTAATGTGATTAGAGCAGAATATTATGTATGTATCGTATGTATTTTATAAAAGAAATCAAATATGATGAGTCCCACGCATATTCTTGCAAATCACCGTATTTCCACACTAAGGTCTCTAGTGCCTAGGAATGGCAGCATCTACCGGATTAGAAATTGACATATATTTAAGTCAATGTGTGGTATACATCCATTACATACCGTAATGACTGACAAGTGTTCCTCCATAATTAACTTAATGAGTGCAGGAACACGATTCATTCTTTATATTTCACTTACTTTTAATACTCCAGTATAAAGAAAGTAAATAATTACTAGCGACAAAAGGGGTAATTTTTACAGGCGCCAAAATAGTGTATGACAATCTTCTCGATGGTCGTAGCAGATACGAGTAATTCAGATAAGTTAAACAATAAAAAGGAGTGATAAAAATTTTACTAATTAAACATTGACAATTTACAATACTAAATCTCGTAAAAACCAGAAAGGACTTTCCAAAACGCTCATTATAACAGCAGCCTGCGAGATGGAGAGGTAAAGAAGTGTTGGAACTAATTGCATTGGGGATATCTGGCATCGAGTAACTGTCACATCCTAAGTCTGAAACGGCAAGAGGTGGCTACGTGCACTGTGCATAATGCTCCGTTTCCATCGCTTGTAGTGTCTGAGTGCAGATTTGCCTGACACCAACGAAGCGAAAAACGACTTAGCTGCAACTACATAAATGGTGGTGACTGTCTTCTGTGCAAAACCTTAGCAGACGCGTTCCGATACGACGGTAAATGTCAAGGCTCTATGTTCACTCCCAGATTCGAACATAAATGAACAAGCAAAACGCACAAAGCGAAGCAATGAAAAGTCTCCGGCTACTCGAGGCTATTGTGATTTGCGTCCATTATTCTCAATCGAACACGAGCAACTACCAGAAATCGAATTCAGTCGCGTGTCGTGCTCCTTCGGTAAAACAACGGCAGTGCGCTGTTGGCACGTTAGCTTTTGTTAAAGACACATTCACACACTCATTTGTAGACAGCCTTTCTTCATATACACTCTACTTGTTAAAATTTTTCTCGTAATATACTATTCATTGCACTCTAATTTCTAGAGAAAAAAGTAAAACAAAAGAATTATTGTGTCTGCCATTCTTTGCAATATATTTTTGCAGTTCCTCTATTATTTTATTAGATCTCTGCAGCTCATTTTATTACGACTATTTCTATATTGTGTTGTTTGTAAAAAAGAGTTGATTCAAACTTCAATCAATTTTAAATGTCTATCAAAAATAAATTATGCAAATTATTGAATCTGTTTGACGAAACTTCGCGAGGAGAACGAGATGAAAATATAAGCAATTGTCCGAATCTAGTGAAATAGTAGGGAAACATAAAACCAGTAGACTTTGTGTGAAAGAAATCCATAATACCCATAGGTCACATAGTTTTGTTTTTACTGGTTTGAGATAAATAAATTAAATTGATTACAAATTATGGACTTTCATAAAAAAACCTAAAGAAAAGATGACAAACATTCTGAACGACTGCACAAATGGTAATTATGTTTCTAATAATTGTTCATTTAATTAGATCTTTTTATATATTTCTTGTAATATTGTGCGATTTTAAATGTTTCTTGTTGTTAAATGTGAATTTATATAAACGAAAAATTTGGAATTAGTTTTCGAAGTATAAATTCCATGTCGTACACGAAATCATTCCTGAATATTGTAAGTTTCATTACAAACAGAAATGTTAAAATTAAATATATTTATAATTTTTTATTTTAGATTTTGTGTTTAATAAATTATTTGTTCTAGAAACCCTACTTAATTATAATAAGTATGCAATATAGAACAGATTGTCGAGCAATTAGAGTGATGATTGGAAACCAAGCAAATGAACGTTATTAATCATTAGTCATCGTTCAAGTAAATATTGCGTTTTACTGAGACGACCCTCGGAAATATGACGCTAAACAGATAAACGACAGAGATAATAAAAAAAAGGTTGAACGGAAGAGAATCGAAAATGGAATTAAAAGTATGAGAAAAGACAGAAATGATAATAAGGTTCAACTTCTATTTGTTATCATTAGTCGTCGCAAAAGATCGGTATCGAAGTCAATGAATGCATTTGGCATTTTAGGTAGTTTGTCCGACTTTGCCAGCTAGCTACAGATGTCCCTCATACCTGAACCTAGCATAATTCCCACGCTGGCGAGGTAAGAGAAACATGTGACGGAAATGACGCACTACCTTCACCGTAACTGGCAAATTTCGTCTGCCTGAGGTTCTCCTTCGACACATCGCGACAGAAACTAAGACTATTTGAGGGGAAAGCTACCACTCTACTTTTGTTTCGGACGGGAATCAAAACCGAGGTCACATCAACGGGAGCTAGTTTGCTTCCTAAGAATGAAACTCAATGCAATTGTTAATTATATACTAGTATTAATGTTAGTAATATGAATGTAGAGTATGATTTAATAATATTAACTTTTATTTTTACTTAATTTAATTAATATTTTATCAGAAAATAATCATAGGTAATTTTCAAAACGTTTTTGAAATTGATTGTTAATGATCTTAATTTTTCGTAACTTTAGCAACTATAATATGAAAATCAGCAAGACAACTAAAAACGCACATGTACAAAAACTTTCAATTGGAGTAGCTCCTACATTGTAGCACACAAGTTTATTTCCAGGATCAATATTAGAGAAATGTGAAATAGAGTTTGAGATTGTTTTTGATTATAAAGCAATAAGATAGAAATATTTCGTTCGTAAACTTAATATATGCGTTGTACACTAGAAATGAGAGGTCCAAAATTCGAGTAAACAGAAAATTTAGTCTCAAATTGTCAACACAACACATTCCATGAACGCACGTAGACATGAAGGAGTTGGCTGTGAATGCGAACGTGAGTTGGTGGTACAGAAACTTCTAGCGCTCAGACTGCGTACTTACGTATCTACTGCCCACGCCCGCCATGGCGGTATTATTGATCATCTTCGAATTTGGCTCGACAAGGCCGCCAAACGGTCCCAACTGATTTTTGACTCCCTCGAGTATTCGGGTTGATTCCGCACAATTGCAGAGTCCTCAAGGCATCGCAGCCGGCTTTTACCAGGTGGGGTGGGTTAGAGAGTTCTGCCCGTGAACGGCGGGGGACAATTGGGATCGGAGGAGTTGATGAGATGATGATGATGATGACTAGGAGGGGGGTGGGAGGAAAAGATCACACGCGGTCCTCGATCTGTTTTGCTGCTCCGAGATTCGCTTGGAAGTGATCATGGGGACTACTGACCACAGCAGACGGCCCAAGAATTCGATCCCAGCAGGCGCAACTCTCCTATGTTACATATACGCCAAGGAAACGTGCATCAATTTTATTGAGTTTTAATTCTTTATATTTCGCCTAAACGAAAACAAAAAGTTAAAAATGCAATTAAGGTCTTCTTGGGGAATACAACCATCCCAACTTATACATATTTTTGGAACTATTGACTTTCTGAGGGGAAGAGTAGGTGGGGTAAAACTGTAACTTGACCTCGCCCTCACTCCGTCATCGAATATCGGAAACGACGATGACAACTGTCAAAACACTTGTCTACCTGGCTGTACGAGGCGGTGACCGGTCTTCCTACCGCGGCTAGGCCGACGTTTACTCCCATGTAGTTTACACTTTGCCCCTAAATCAGTAGAAACACGTTCCTGGCCGAATCCCCCCGTGCGCCGGAGGAAGCCGCCCCCGGTCCGCCCAGAGGCGTCGCGCGGCGGCGCAGGCCGAGCGACGACGCCACATGTTTCGTCGAGCCTAACCGAAGCGCCGCGGCGCGAGCGGCGAAGGCGTAGAGAAGAGGGGGGAGGGTCGCGAGGCGCGGGCGCGGAGGAGGTGGGTGGCGGGCGGCCGTCAATGGGAGGCGTGAAGCGTCGGGAATGGCGCCGCGTCGCCGTGGGCCGGGGGAAGGCGGGCGACGCGCGGTTGGCGGTTGCCGGTCGCCGTCGCCCCGGGAGGCAGGGGCGCCGCGCCACGCCGCGCCGCGCCGCGCCTTTGCTCTTCCAACGGCGCGACGGAGTGCCGTTATTAAAAGGGCACTTTTGCTTTTGAGAAATTCAAGGGCGAATTCAAGATAACAGAGTGGATTAAAAATGCGAATTTCGGGCGACGCGTTTTTTAGCCGTCGCGACGGCTAAAAAATTTGAAATAAGTAGTATTTCTCTCTTCAAATAAAATGAGCGTTTTTAATTTCTCGCATAATATTTACGTAGTAAAGAGAAATTACTGTAAACCTGCGGTAAAAACTTGCGATTTTTTCGACAATAAAATTCGTAATCTAGGTTCTCGGTATCGAAAAGTAGACAAATCTCGTTTCTATGGATAGTAAATTCGAGTAATAACAACAGGCAGTCTAGACAGAATCTGCATTTTGTCAATTACGGAAAAACGGCTGTCTCTCTCTGTTCGTCACTCCGTTCGCGTATTTATAACGTAATCTACATTATAAATACGCGTACGAAGACGCGTAAATACGCATATAATAAACTTATATTTTGATATTTGGCGGTTCATTACATGGCGTCTCACACTTTTCAAAGCTTTTTAATTGAATTTTTCTCTCGGAAATAGTACAAAACACATGGCACACCTCTCATTGTCGTTGAACTCACAAAACTTCGATTTTATGGGATATGTTCAAATACAGATTTGTAAATAAGATCAAGTACAATCTTCCGAAAATGAGTCGTTTTTCTCGTTATTTTGTTTGAATTATTCGCAATTAAAGAAACTAGTTTCTCAAATTCCGATCCAATTTTTTTCTTTATTTTTTTCCAGGACAGAGTTTACAAAATAAGCTTTTCAAAGGATGAAAAATCCTATTTCCGGTTTCAAAACTGTCAAAAATGTATATCGCGAAACTGTGATATTTTTTCTCTAAATGCCATCGGTCCTAAAACATCTCAATATCAAGTCAAAATGTCAATTTATTGAAAACATGAGTAGTTTTTGTGAAATCGTAAGTGCAACTTAAAATATTTTTCTTAAAATGACTTCTATTTTTTTCTTGTTTTTTTTTTGCTCGCCTACAGTTAAGTACGCTTATAAAATGGATGAGATTGCGTTTTCGTTTAACTCTCCATTTTCGAATATTGCAGAAAATCGATCTTAGATTTTTGTGAAGAATATTAAGCGGTTGAAGAAAAAATTCCTACTTTTCTATTTCTCGCTTTATTGACTGATGGAATTTATTCTTCAACGATGTTTACAATATTATAATGGCAGAAAGTTATAATAAACACTGACAACATTGAAAAGATTTTCTTAGACTTTAACGTTGGTTGAAATCAATTGAAACGTCCATGCATAGAATTCGGCATTTTTGAGTTTCAGATGACACGCATTAACTTTGGATCGAAATACGTAAAGACCCGTCATATAAATAAAACATGATTTTCAAAGATACTTTCCGTCTTATTAACGTATTTAACACGGCGGACAAATGGTTTAGGTAATTGATGTGAGAGCTGGCATGTAAATTACAAAATATAGGGACTAACGCGCGACTCATTTTAGAGCGCGTCAACCAAAAGGGTTATTAAAATATTTTATGTTGTTTTAGACACTTTTTTGTCGATGTTAAAGAAAATATTTATACAATGCTATGCCTCACATATGTTATTATGTTTCCTTTCCAATAACCCTGTTCACAGTACCAGCAGATGAATAGTAGAAATGAACACCAGTTTGTGACGGCAGTTAGGAGAGCATTTGCATAAGTTGTAAAGAAGCTTCCGCATTAGAGATTCCCGCTTGGGGTTGTAAACCCCTAGTGGTTGCAGGGGTTGTATGATTCACTGCACAGCTCGGCTCCTATTCAGCTCACCGCAATTGAGTACCAGATTTCTGTCGGGGTAGAAAGTTTCCAAACATGGCGCTAATCAGGGGTATTGCTTTACTGCACACGTTTACTCCATTTTTACCCAAGGATTGAATGCGAATGATATAAAAACGTGCGTTCGAGCGCTTGAACATAACATTAAGAGCACTTTAGAATAACTCGTTTCCTTCTCTTCAATTTTTAATACACAGATACGATTTCTGGGAGGCCTTTAGTTGCTGTGTAGACAATTGTGATGAACATTTGGAGTTAACTGTCTCTAAAAGTATTTGTTGTTGTTGTTGTTGTTGTTTTGTTGTTGTTGTTGTTGTTTTGTTGTTGTTGTTGTTGTTTTGTTGTTGTTTTGTTGTTGTTCTTCTTCTTCTCCTTTTTCATTATTGCTTTTTCCCATTTGTACGGGAAAGGCGGTAATGGAGGCGGGCTCATTTTTATATTAATTTTCCGCACACCCCATTTGTGTACATTTTTGAATATGATTTTACGGCCGTGTATCCTTCCTGAAGCAAACCACAGGGGACGTCTCCAAAAGTGTTCATATGCTTATAACAATTTCCCATTACACAACTCTACGAGTGTCTGGGAAGGCAAAATATCTGTAAATTCAATTGAGTTACATTACGAAATTGGGGAAGGAAAACAACACACGCACACAACAAACAAAGGGGGGGCAAATTATTTCTTAACCGAGTCCTAATTTTTTCCAATTAACTTCTCCTTACCCCTTCGACTCCATTTGCGCGAGTGTCAGTTGTTCGGATTCTATTGCCTTCTCGGGCAGGTGAGCGTTGTTGGGCGACGTGCCGTCTCGCGAGGGGTTCGACCCCGATCCGCTGCTAAAAATTCCCCGATCCCAAATCCCGCCGAAGGCCCCGGGGGGGGGAGGGCGCGGTTCGGATTGCAGAGGCTTCTTTGCGGCGCCGGGGGCGTTGAGGGGGAGAGGCGGCCCAGTCCTGATTGTTACGTAATGAGCGCTATTATTAGCAAGGAATCCATAAGCAACATATGCACGCATAATTAACATATATTAGGCCGCCATCTGGTTGGTTTTATTTGCATTATAATCAGTCACTCCTTTCAAAAGAAGACATTGACTCGTAAACAATGGTGTTATGTTGTACCTCGCTATTTCTAAACTGATTCGCAGCTTTGTGCTGTACATTTTTGTGCTTTCAAAATTGTAGTTTTCTTTTGGTCAATTTGTTGCATTTTGAATGAGACTTGGGTGAGCGTGATCTCGCATGGCAGACAAAGGATGACCCGATTCTAGAGATTCTTGAAACCTGAATTGGTGCTTATAGTATTTTAATATTTAAATAATACGCAGACGATTGAGTCTCTGTTTCTCTCTTGAAGCAGAGATCAGACAGGATAGTTATTTAATAATATTTTAGGTTCAGACACATTTTGTCTATGAATGGTTTCAAATTTATTCACCACCTATTTAATTTTACACAACGAGGATTTTTAGATATTACTTGCTGAAGCAGTTTTCGGCACATGAAATGTAGTTCCTTGATATCGTAAAGATTGAAATTAATTCCCAATTATTATGTAGCTACGACAAAATGAATAAGTTATGCATTGGCTTCGAAATGTGAGGACTATTCATTTCTTCACTGATGTGAAAATGACCCTTATCTTTTATTGACAATAACGCAGAAGGTATGAAACCTCAGAAATGTTTCTGTGACATTATGTAGAACGACACTATTCAATTAGAGTAATTCGCAAATTAAAGTTTATACATTAATGATTCACTGTATCCAAACTTTAAAATGTATTTTACACATCAATTGTAGAGTAAGTGGACAATTTTTCAAACGCGGGTCTAGGTATTTCTGTTCGGATGTGTTACATAGACATACTTGCGGCTATTTGCCAATTTGCAAAAGCCGCCCCCCCCCCCAGTTTCAACCCAGGCTCCCTTTGAAGCCTACCTCCGATTCTAGGGGATATTTGCAACAGGTACGCCTATGGGCGTCCCTGGCAGAACCTAAATGTGATTCTCATTTGTTCGGTAATTTCGGTCTCCACTATAACCGACCGCAAGGAAATTAAATATCGTGAGAATGACATATTACAGGAGGATTTTAATATTCCCAGACACGATTCCCAGACAGGGTTCTTTACCAGGCTGAGACGTTTCTCGGCTCTGGACAATCCACCACCCTCAGCTGGATTTGAACTCCCGAATTTGGGGTTTGGTAGCCACCGAGAGAAGGGCAACGGGCAATGAAGGTAATCGCTGATAGTAGTCAGGTGGAAATCTACTTGGTTTAGAAGCCTTCAAAATAATGTATTTTAAATAATAAAACTTATGACCTTCCAACGCAATTTTCTATATAAAAAACCAACACAGATTGTAAATCCGAAAAGTTATTTTCAGGACAATCCCAAAAAATCGTGTCATATAGTTTAGTAATCACAGTTAAATTAAAACTCGATGCAATTTCACGTAGTTCTTTCCCCCATTTCACCATCCGCACACAGAGTCGCGACACGAAGCCATTCCACGCCCCCTCCGCGCACTCCAACGGACGCTGCGCAGTGACAAAGGGAGGCCGGGGCTTCGGCCGAGGGAGCCACCACATCGCTGTTAAATACCTCCCCTAATTGCAGGGCAACGGGTGGGGCGCGCGGAGACCCACGCGCGGAGCAGATTTCTAACGCGAGGGGATGAGATGAAATCCGGGCGCCGCGGCAGCTTGGTGGGGGCTCTGAATCGCGTTAGAATGCACGATCCCTGCTTATCGGCGCTTGACACACCCTCAAAACCACGTGGCGCAGAATCGCCCTATGGGGTGCTTGATTGGGCAGCGTCGCATCTTCGCCGTTATCGCCCCAGCTTACAACTTCTTAATGCTCTCGTGCGTAATGTGTTTTTCGGCAAATAGCGAAAACGAAAGGAAAAACAAGTGAAATGTTTACGCAAAACGTTGTATACACGACGATTAAACGATAATGGGTATTGCGAATTGCGTGTCTGTAACCGCAACCACACGTACTTGTTTCAATAAAATGCAAAGAACATTTCGTTGAAGCTCATGACACATATTAATCGTGAGGGCTGTGTATTCGTGACTTTAGATGATTTGTTCTTCCCATGAGTGAAGTCAAAATTGTCATTTGGATCCATATCTCTCAGTTAAGACAATTATTTGCAATAATATGCTGACACAACCTTTTAATCCCTCAAGAATGAAACATTGCCGTAGTCTTGCCATTTCTCTTTACGTTAGAGCTCACGACATGTTCCGAACCTGTGTCTCACCGCATTGCATCAATACATATTACGGCAATTCATAAGTACGTCTCTCTTGTATCTCTTTTCGAATCTCACTGAAAACCAGCAGTCCCCAGCAGTACCGTCATATTTCGCAATCTACAATCACGCTGTTCTGGTAACCAAACTACATTATCTAGTACCTTACCACAACATCAGTAGATGGCTCATATAAAGAACTTTGAATTAAAAGAACATGAGAAAAATGTTGCCCCGTTTGCTACGACAACGGGAGGGATGGTTGTCGTCAACACAACGAAATTTAACTGAGCTTTATGTTTCCGGTTGGAACAAGTAATTCTATCTTTTAGAGCAGTAACTACAATATCATACGTTTCAAAGTAAATGAAAAAAATGAAGCCTGATTAGCCGTCATTGCGCTTACAGGAATCTTTAATTTCCACCCGCTCTGGGTTCCAGCAACCCCGACCGCGCATCTCGCGTCCTTAAGCGCCAGCAGCATATCAGCCTTCCATCTCCCCGTTCCCACCCGACGTATTTCACTCCCTCTTTCCACGTCTCCCCGCTTCCTCTCCCCACGCGCCCGCCCTCCCACTCTCCTCCTTTCCGAAGGCAGCTTAGCAGGCGATGAGCGAGCCTCATCAGGCGCTTTTCATCAGGCCCGTTAACCTACTGCAAGCCCACCCCTCACTCGCCCCCGGCGCGGCCGGGGGGAAAGGGGAGTTTGGAGAAGGCGGTTGGGGCGGCGGAGGATGGGGCGGTTGAGCAAGAGCTGAGCGCCGCCGCCCCCGCCGCCCCTTCCGCTTTCGCCGCCTCTACTGCTCTCGCCACTGCATTGCCGCAACATTCCACCACCGTCACCGCCATTGCCGTCGCCACGGCTTGCAGGCTTATCCGGCGATGCAGGGAGGACGCGGAAGATGATACAGCGCCGCCGCTGAACGCCACCCAAAGTGGCGCCGATTCTCGGAAATCCGTCGCGATAAAAGCGCTCGCTTGGAAAGCTGACGAAACGCGCGATTTGGGGGAGGAGAGCGAGAGGGAGAGAGGGATGGGAGAGAGCCATAAGCGCCTTGAAAGGGCAATGCGTCGCACCCGGCGAGCCTTTTGCTCCTTTTCCAGAATTCCTAATGTAACGCCGTCCACGTTTAGTTCCTCTTTTAATGCAGCACTTTGGGTTCAACGGCAGCGTCAATGTTCGTGGTGTGTATGGCGAGCAATGCACTAACGCGCATCAAATTCACTACTAAAACTGTTGAATAAAATTGCCTGCATTATACAGCCTGCTATTTTTATGCAATTTCTCTGAATTTAAATAAAAGAATACTCCTCTTCATTATCCCTATTGAGAATATTGTAAACGGCCTCAAAACTAGCTCAAAAAGTAGAGTCAGAGTAGACATTTTTATACAAGAGATTTCGAGTATTTTCAATATTGCAAACAAGGAATTTTCTCTCGTGTTTAAATTCAATATTTTTATACATGTAATGAAACACATTTAATATTAAATAACTTAATTACATTCCCTCCTGCTTAAATTTATTGCCCTTCTATGACACATTTTGGCACGTATTTTTATGCATAAATCATTGCTTTATAAGTAGATTATTGTGTACGGTAAATCTTCGATGATACGCGAACACCAGAATGATGAATGTTGCTCAGATGGAACAGAGGGTCTCTTACCAACAAATCGCCGCCAAGCTCTCTCCTTGCTCGCAAATTTTTGTGGCGACAGAAGCATATCACAAATCAAAGAGCGCTGACTTCGGTTTGGAGCACAGCGCGGAGGCTGGACAGCCGGTCCTCCAGGCGCCCGCGCCTTCGCCCTCGCCCAAACAGGCCGGCGCGCCCGCGCCCGCGCTCCCGCGGCGCCCGGCGGCGTCTGGCGTCCGTTCTTTGTCATTTCCCAGTCCGGTGGCCGCACGAAGCGACCCCCGCGCGCATACCTCCTCCTAAGCAATTCGAATTAACGGGCCTAAAATGCGGACCCGATAGCATCGGACCCTCGTCTCCGCATGTTTATAAGCCCCCTTCTCTGCCAGCGCGTGCAAAAAGAATTCGCCCGCCCCGCGTACGAGGGAAAAACGAACAGCTATCACACATCAAAGCTCTCCTCTCGATATTTGGCGACGTATGTGTTTTGACGTGGCGCTTGCATTTTTTATTCAAAACAGGGTGGCGGCAGCACCGGCGGCTGCGTCGGCAGCGGCGGTGGCGGCGGGGCAGGCTGCAGGGCGGGAAGGTGGAAGCTGGCGGCCGAGA
>BOPP01000082.1:1321531-1349566 GCA_017312745.1 Gryllus bimaculatus
GTGCGTCGCCTCGCGGGCCCTGGGGTCAAGGCCCCGCCCCCCCGAGCCCTGCCTGACCGACTGGCGCCCGCGCGGGGTCGCGGCGCGGGGGCGGGGCGGAGGCGTTGCTCGACACGTCGCTGCGCACAAAATCGCATCAAATGCGAGGTTTAGATGCTGGGAAAACTGGCCGTGTTGAATGTTTGAAATGTGAGAAATATTGTGCCAGCCTGAGAAGCCGCCGCGTTGCCTTCCGCGACTTCTTACCCTTTTGCGTAAATCTGGTGAGTTTGTATGAGTCTGGTTAGAACATATTCTAAAATGTGAATAATTATGTAAACAATACATACATAATCTAGTTAAGAGAACTTTAAAATCAAAAGGATTTTTCTAATAAAGAACAAAATGTACGAAATACCTAATTCATATAAATATTCTTAAACAATCGTATTTATTAATATGGATTGTTATGAATAAAATTAAATGATACGTATACGTTAATTATTACGTATTTAAAAAATTATGAAATAATTATTATTTTTTTATCATTATTTATTATGGCATTTATATTGTATTGATGATAGTTCGAAAAGTATTATGAAATATAGATTATTCTAATTCCATTCATATTACACCTTTGTAATATGGTAGTGGCCTCCAGTAACAATAATTGTTACAAACTGATCAAACATAAATAATGAAAAATAAAATAGGCAACAATGTAGGTGAATTGTTAAAAACGGAAAAAACACTCAAAAGTGGGCGCTATCTCTTGGATACATGCTGTGCAGTTCACCAAATGTTTTAAAAGCACGTCCGTCCCAGTTCAGTTCAGGAGCGAGTGACGAGAAATCCAAATGATGCGTCAAGTGACTCATTCATCGCGCAGTTTAGCACTTTTGAATTATTACGGTAAGTATGCAGAAACAATGGAAAATGTCGACAGGAAGCACGATTTAAGATTGAAGTGAAGATACTAAGGTAGTGCTGAATTTTGTGACAACTGTACGAATTGCGATGATAAAAGATGTTTATGGAGCAATAGGGAAATGAGAGACGAGATGGGAAAATTGCAACATAACATGTGGCGAATCTCCATTACCCACTAAAAATTCCATAAGTGTTCACCGCGAATCGTATCATTCACTCATAATCGATCTCATGTTGTTCTAAGAGTTCATAGCGTTTTGAATGAAAATGCTTTTGGTTAGTTTTATTGAAGCATTGTGCAGTTCTGTAAACTCATATATTCACCACATATATTCAAAAATCTCAAAATACAATTTTTGTCATTCCGGAGTCATCGTAATAAGATGATATTGTTGATCAAAATGACCGAATAGCTAAGCACACTTATCTATTGTTAATTATATCATGATGAAAAATTTACACCAAATACAATTGTATTACTGCTCAGACAGAAAACTATTTTTATTCTTCGATAAAAATGTGTGATATTCAGCGTAATTACATCGAGATTCACGCATGTTTACTAAGTTTTATAGCTTTTGTGTCGTAATTTGTCATTTCAAGGAAGCCAGATATTTTTCACTTAGAGGTGCATTTGGATTTTTGTCTAGTACTTACACTCAAGCGGAAGACCGGAATAACAAAATTGTAGTTTACCTAATTTTGCATCTTCTGATTCGCTAGAGGTTCTCGTCAGGCCCACGCGTAGACAGAATGACGCTGGTATTTGAGCTCGCTAATGATCGGTGATTAATTCCTAAGAGAATTACGAGCTCTTCTTTCCCTGAGCCCCTTGCTCCATCTAAGTGTATTTTAACGAGGCAATGAGTTCGTGCTGGCGGAAGTAATTTCCTTATGTTCATTATGACTGCGCATGCGTATACAAAAATGAGAAATAACTAGAAAAGGAAGAAGAGTTATATGGCAATGACCATAGCGCGTTACCATCAAGAATAGTACTCCCTTGTTGTTCATCAAGCTGAGTACATATAACTTTCAACCTTCATACTAAATTAATTGCGGCTTTCTTTTATGAATTTATACACAATTCATTAAATTCACACTCAATAATAATCGTACATATATTGCAAATTTTTTTCTGGTGGTATATACGACACTGGAAGTAAATTTGAAAACATTCTATTTAAGAAGCAAAAAATTCTCAAATTGATTTTTGCACTTTAATTATAATAAATAAGAATGTTAAAATAATATTTTTTTTTTGTTATTTAAGGTCGCATCAACTACTAGGTCATTAGCGAATACTCTTGCGTGGAACGGTATGGTAACTATGAGGATGACACGATGTGATGATGATAGGGGGTGAAAGGTCGGAAACAATACCATGCCAGAGGCGGGACTCGAACCCGCAATCCATCGGTCCGAGATCGCTACTGCACTACTGCCTTACCGATTTTGGCCATCCGGCCCGGCCATTGCTTACGTTTGGCGAATCCAGTAAAAACGAACTAAATTATGAAAAATTGAGCTTTAGGATAAACGTATTGTAAAACTAGTGTAAAGAAAATTGTATTTTCCGGGAGGTATCTAAAGCCTTCAAAGTGTGAAAATGTGCCAGAATAAATGACGTATGTAAGAAATCAAACCATTACTACCGAATTTCCTCCCGAACTAAAATTGCTTCTTATAAATACATTGAATACCTTTTTAAATGTTTTTAGTTTAGTATTTAGGAATGATACAGTTATAAACTGAAAGATAAAATATTGTAAATCACAGTTTGATAATACAATGAGCAATTCATGTAATTTCGCATCATACAACTATCTACAGAAAGTCAAAAATAGGTTCGTAAACGCTGTGTTTCTCAAATAATTATCTCATGAACCGATCTCAATCCGCGAGGTTTTCGCGTTGATTTTCTGAATTTCAGAGCGCGGAATGCATTCTTGAGTTTGCTCTCGATCGTTTATCGATTCGGCACCATCACTGGGTGGTCACGTTTCCACAAAGCAAGTTTCGCTCAAATGAAATCCGGTGGCCTCCCTCCCGCACATCTTCGAACCGAGCGCCGTGGCGCATTCGGAAACAAGGGAATAAGACCAAGATGGGCGGCCGCCGACAAGTGGTCCGAGCGGAGGAGGGGGGTGAGGGGCGGCGCCGCCCAGGCGAGCGGCGGTGGTCGCTTAATTAGCGAGCAAATAAAGAAACGCGAATTAACGGCGTGGGAGAAGAAGAGACGGCCCGCGGAGACCCGCCTGACGCTCCACGAGTCGCGGCGGCAGCGGAAAGTTGCGCCACCGAAAGCTTATTCAGGCTCCGCGGCTCGGTTCCAGGCTTAACCTTCAGCGGGGCGGCCCAATTTTTGGTTTGCGGGCCCACCCCGCACTCGCGCCCACAGCTGTGCGTGGCACCCACAAAGGCGGCAGTGGGGGCAGTGTTGGATTAACCACAGCCTACGCCGCGTCCCGGCGATCTTCTATCGCGCGGCGGCGCAATTTGCATCTGCGCGTAGAACCAACCACCGGGTTGGATGAAGCAGCGCCCCCGCGCCGACCCCCCTGCGCGCCCCGCGCCGAACCCCCGCGCCGCCGCGCGCGCAAGCACGTCTCACCGCCGAGCAACCGCCCAGCGCCGCCCAGACCGCCCTTCCCGCGCGCCCCGCGCCATCGGGTACGGCCGCGGCCGTCAGCCGGACTACAAATTAGCGCCGTACCCGGGCCCATATACCCTGTTTGCCGTATAGAACGCAGGCCGGGGCTTGTGTTTCAACAGCTTCTTGGTGCTAGCGCACTGCCTCCCGGTGGCCGCCATCGAGCCGGAGCGCCTGCCCGTTGGTCTCACGCGAGACCCAACATCCTTCACGACGACAGCCCCCTATTAATTGTTCGCCTGGGAGCTTGCAGAATTTATTTTGGGCGCCGAGAGATCGAAATGAAGCCCAGATACTTGTTTTCTTTGGGTGAACGCCCGATGAGATAGAGAGGGTTGATGGGTACTTGTTTAGAGGAGTGGGTGCTTGGGCAACTGGCCCCAGTCGTGGGATGGATTTAGAAGTCTAGATTTATCAACATGAATGCCAATTCAATTTCTTTGAAGACGATAACTCAGCGAAGATTATTTGCGTTTCATGTTGGAGTCATTTCACAAACTCCTTGATGACTCCCAATATTCTGGAAGTATCGAAAATGAAAACTAAATTTGACACTTATCTCTCTTGAAATCTCAGGTGTGTAATAATTATTAAACTGATTTTTTGTCGCTTACCTCACCAATAATGATAAAATATCAGGATTATAACGATTCGTTACGTTCTCTTAGGAAACTTTCATTCCAATGAGGAACATACCTCAAGTAGTAATTTTATTAGTAATATTGAATGAGAGAAATGATGGAAATCCATGGGCCACCGCGATAGAACACAATAAAAGAACGCCGAATGATTGTAAAATCTGAGTGCATCGCCATCCGATGCTCAAGATATTCAAGAAAATGTCATCGCCTCTATGTATTGGTAGTATAGTGAAGTGTGAGAAAGCATGAGAACACTCATCTCGTTGCTAATTACTGCATACCAAGTTATACGTTTCTTTCATTCAAGAAACCCGCGAGAAACGCTACTTTCATTCAAGAAAGAGCAAGAGTGGATATATTCTTAGACATAGTATGCGATATATGATGTAAAAAGCGTCGAATGTGGAATAGTGGTTGGGTCGCGAGGATAAAGCTGTTAGATGTACTGACTACGATATTATTTCAAATATTCTTTCTTTCTCTGATTACTAAACTGACCATTACTCCTATTTGCTTAGAGGCGGGCAGATGATTGCCATGGTTTTAACATGCGGTAATTTTCTGAGTTCCAAGCGTATCCGACATTAGGAACAATGGGTGTAACTTGTAGGTGTACAAATCAAGGACGATTTGCGTTTCATCTACAATTTGTTGACCCGTCCCGCATTCGAAATTCCTTGCAATACCTCATGTACTTTGTGACGTTTGAAAGAGTGAGAATTTATTCTTTCCGGGCTAGTAAACTACTGAAGTCATTACGTAAGCACAGTGCAAGTTATTCCCAACGAGGTGATGGTATTTTCCCCGCCGGTAAGTGAGACCCGGCGCTGTCCTACACGTCGGCTTGCTGTGTTTCCCTCCTCCAGGCATCTACCCCAACCCGGGAACCGCCCAGCGCGTAGCAGTTCTGAGCTTCTGTCTGGTCTCCCCAGACGTATAGTAGTGTAACGCAAGTGCATGTGTGTGGGTGTAAGGCGAAAGGAGGAGACAAAGATGAGGAAGGCAAGATCGTGCGCGAGCTATGGCCCATAGGTCAGGACATTTGCCTGACATTGCGAAATCACCTAAGATTACCTATCAGAGTAACCGGCAGTAAGTCTCCTCCAGACAGTGGCTGAATTCGGCCGAACTATACACGTTGAGTTAGAAACTCCACCACCGTCCACACTCGAACAGTAGGGACCTTCCGGTCAACAACGCAACTGTGTTGCCTCTGAGCTATTGAAGCGGGAACTTTCGAACTCTATTGTAACGTGTAACAGGAGTACATTTCGACTTTCGCCTTCTACGAGAACAAGGTGCACTCCCGCGATGCGGCCAGCTGCTCGCGTTCAACTCGGATTCACGCGCCGGTGTGGCCGCGTGCGCGTTGAACGGACGCGGCGGCGCGGCCGCCTTGCTCAACGTCACATCCGCGGGAGCAAACGAGAAGCGAAAATTACCACGCGGCGGCGGCGGCGGCGGCGGCGCCCGAGCGAAATGAAAATGAAAATCAATTACCGGTCACTGGAACGAGTTGCTGGGTGCCCCAGGCTGGAGGGGCACCACGAACACGGAGGCGGCGGGGACGAGCGGACGAGGGGGCGGGGAAGACGAGTGCGAGGCGAAGTGGACGTCGCTGGTCGTCGGTGCCAACGGCGATGAAGTGGTCGACAACACGGAATGGGCGAGGAGAGCATTGTTTGTGAGTTTGCTTAGAAAGTATCATTTGATTACATGAAGAATAGAACATAGAAGACTAGTAGTTTGTAAGTATATCGTGAATTCAAGCAGATGGTACTTGCGTTGAGGAAACCAATCACAGAATTCGATTCATGAACTCTTCATGAACGATTTCATGAACTCTCATTGTCGTTGAGTATATATCTGGCATAATTTCGTTAGCCTAGGTACTGATGTGAGGTTTACTGAGTCTCTCTAATGCTAAACTACATTTGTGGAATAAATGGGTTTCCACAAGAGACAACTAGAACGCCTACTGATCTGAGAGTGTGATTTATAAGAAATGCGATTTTTACTTATCCTTCTTTTATTAGAATATAGGGAGGTGAAGTATTGAAATCACCACAATTCACTCTTGAATTATTAGTCGCATAACTACATCTAACTAATACTTGTTTAACTATATTTTCAGTTTATACTCTGCACACAAGTGAGGATTAAAGCCATTAGTACTATTCTAAGGTAGCTCAGGTTATCAATGGATGTCACTGCAGTGAATCTGCCCGGCGGTTTGAGGGTTCGCATCTCGACGATGCGAGGAGAGGTGCAGTTAAGCCGCTGAATGGAAAATAATTCTAGAGGCCGGATGCTCCAATCCGTAATTTTCCGTGATTTCTCCAATCAGGCGATACTGGAGATATACCCAAACAAACGTGCCGTGCACCGCGCGCGATTCTTCTTGTTCCTTGTCTTATCCTCACCACTTCCTTCCACACTCTTACTTACATTCACACATGTCTGGGGACTTATACTTACTTGCACACTACCACACATATCGGGAGAGCAATTGGGAGCTTGAACCTTTTGCATCACCGGTGATGTGCCGCTGGTGGGAGATTCCTGGTTAGGGGAAACCCCGAGAGCCGACATGTATGTCGGCGCCGAATCTCGTCATACAGTGAGGGAAAATTACCACCATATCTCGCGATTAAACATGTACTACACTTACGTGACTAATGACCTTCGTCATTAAATGAAGTCTTAGGCTTCAGGCCAGAGTCATGGCCCTTAGTCATTGACACAGTCGGAATCATCAATCTAGCAATCAATGTTCAATTCTTTCTTGATTAGACAAGCACGTACTAGAAATGCATATTCCCAATTCATTTATCTTTAACTTTCATTGACTTATATTCCATAATATGGATTCAATAGCTATCCCCTTTTTTACCTTTATATGCCAGCCCTTGGGTTAGATTTATATGTTGCGTCTACTTTGATACACACACACGATTCAACGAAAACTCCATTGAATTTAATTCTAAATTGTTTTGCTGTATAGATTGTAAGTTTATACCCTCATGAAGCCTAAGCTGAATTAACTAAATGAACATTAAAATCAAATATTACCATTTCCGTGCAGTTGGACGTCACGAAATATTAAATTAATTTATTGCTTTGAGAGCAACAATACATTTCAGTTTTTATAAAAATTAGAACTCAGACGGTTCTCGTAATCACGATGATATAATAATAATAATAATAATAATAATAATAATAATAATAATAATATAAACATACCCACATTTGACGATTCATTTTGCGTAGGCCTATCGGATCCTTGATGAAGCTCCGCCACATGTGCCAATCGAGAGTGTCTGGAAAAGTGGGGAAGGAGAAGTTGGCCATTAGAAACTCAGAATTAAATTATGATACTAGAGATAATCCAGCAGCTGAAATATCCTAATTGCCAAAATAACATTTCTATACGTTAAAAGGTCTAATTCATGACACATCATATTTTGTTAATTGTTCATTATAAAGATCAATCATAATGACATAAAATATAGTATGTTCTCATGAACCTAAATCAATTTGTCAACAGTTGTCTTCAGGCTCTGCAGAAAATTATTGATTGCACTCCTTTCACTAATAATATTACCTTACCGACAATCACTCAAGATATTCGCAAAATTGTGACGAAGAAATTCGACACCGAATTCTACAAAGAAGTTGTTTTGAAAATTTCATTCCATGAATTAATAACTCTCAAGCCTGCACTCCACAAACAGAACATGATCAGGAACGAAGTCTCCCTATTGCAGCGTAGCAGTTCATTATTGCGATTTGTATCCATTTAGCTTCGGGATATCTTGTTGGAAGACTCTATGTTAAGAAGCAAAAAGCTTTCTGAGATCGTGGAGACTAGATCGACAGCTTCTCATGTGGGTGTTATGTCATAATGCGCATGATTTGCTAAAGATAGTAGCAGGGATGACTTAATAGTATTTGGTGAAGACAATAAGACTCGGATTATCTCGTGTATCTGCAAAATGAAAGTCTAGTAATTAAATTATTGTTTTTGTTATTGAGAAAGTCCGATCGGTGAGATGTCGTGTGATGAGCACTGATTGAGAGCTGATGATAGTACACTGCACATCGCCGTGCATGCGACCTCAAGCCTTGGCCGAGTGCTGCGCGTGCCGTTGGGGCAGGCTCCGGGGGTTTCTGGGAGGGGCCGGGAGCGGAATGGGCGGCGCCGTGCGCGTCGACCAGCGACGCCGCCGGCCGGCGCCTTCCAACCACGCCCTAAGTGCGGCATTACGGGGCTGTGTGCACAGGCTCCCGCACCGGGCCAGGAGGGGAGGCGCGGCGCGGCGGGGAGCTGAGCTGAGCTGCTTGGGGGCGGGGTCGCGGGGACGGGAGTCGAGCGAAGAGGAGCAGAAGAAAGCGCGGCCGTGCGTTCCAGACGGCGCCGCTGGAGCTTGCGGGCCCAGCGAAGCTCAACGGAGCGGGCGATTAAAAAAGTTTAATAACAGCCTGCCCTGAGACAGGGCGGAAACCTGTTCCCGAGTGGCGCCGACCCGCTGTCGCGCCGCGGACGGTGGCGGGGCGGACCAACACGGCGTCCGCCGCCGCCCGTGCCGCACCCCTGCGCTCCGCCGCCGCCCCCGCCGCGCGCCTCCCGCGCCGAACGCCGGCGCCGTCAGCGCCTCCCCGCCCGACGGCCTCCGCTTCCGCCGCCCACGCCCCGCCCCCGCTTCAACGGCGCCTGCGCTGGGCGCTCCCGCCGCGCCGTCCTTGAGCTCTCAGGGCCCGCGGCGCGGCCGCGGCGCGCCACGATTAGGGAGAATCATGAGCGGCGGGCCCCATCGGAAGCGCGGCCTGGCAAGCCGGGCGGCGCTCGCCTGATCGATGCGCCGCTCCCCTCGCGATTCGCCAAAAGGCGCCGCTGATGACTCACAGTGGTGCCCGGAGGGGTCACTGCGTTTCTCGGGAGGGTATCCACTGCGGGGGGTGGTTTGGCGCCCAAGCGGAGAGGCGATGAGTAGGGACTGGAGGAGCCACACACGCATTCAGGAAGAAAGCAATGACGGAATCGAACGTGTAAGCGTGTAGCAAGTGGTAAGAGATATGATGGATAGCACCAGTTCGCCGACATAGGACTTACAACTGATATTTATCTCAAGCCGATAGATATAATTAGAAAACAGTGGTCGTTGAAGACGGAACACCAGGCATTTCCAAACAACAGCACTCAAGTTAAGCTTGAGCATAAAAACATTAACTTGGTATGAGAATGAAACTTTATACAGAGCTCGAGTATATATAATTCAGGATGCAAAATCGTTAGCGATAGTGAACTTGCTTTCCATTCCGATAGAACTCTATACACGTCTACGAAGATCGAGCGCCAACCACAAGTGTAGCATGAATAATTTGGTAAAAAAAGGTTCTTTGTAGTATATATTTAGACTTGTGAAAAAAACCTAAATCACGCTTAATGTTTTAATGACCATGACTTCGTCGGCACAATATTTATACCAGCTAATGAGTGATTTTACCGTTAATTTACTTTCCTTTCTTACAAATTCCTCTCGTCTCGCTTCTACTCTATTCTCTGTCTCCCTCTTCAGTCCCGTCTGTCTGTCGTCTGCTGCTGTCTCCCTCTGCTGCCTAGTCTCTGTAGCTTCCGTCTGTCTGTCGTCCCCTCCAGCTCTAATGTCCTCAGTCTGTCCTGTCTGTCTTGTTCCCTCTAGTCTCCTGTCTGTCTGTCTGTCTCCCTCTCAGTCTGTCTGTCTGTCTTGTCTCCCTCTCAGTCTGTCTGTCTGTCTGTCTCCGTCTCAGTCTGTCTGTCCCTGGTCTGTCTCGCTCTCAGTCTGTCTGTCTGTCTCCTCGTCAGTCTGTTCTGTTGCCTCTCAGTCTGTCCTGACTCGTCCCTCTCAGTCTGTCGCTGTCTGTCTGGTCCCCCTCTCAGTCGTCTGTCGTGTCTGTCTGCCCTCCGTCAGTCTGTCCTGTCTGTCTGTCTGTCTCCTCTCAAGTGCTGTCTGTCGTGTCTGTCTTGCTCTCCCTGCTGCAGTCTGTCTGTCCTGTCTGTCTGTCCTCCCTCATCAGGTCTGTCTGGCTGTCTGTCTGTCTCTCCCCTCGTCAGTTCTGGTCTGTCTGTCTGGGTCTGTCTCCCTCTCAGCTCAGTCTGTCTGTCTGTCTGTCTCTCCTCCTCGTCAGTCTGTCTGGTCTGTCTGTCTCCCTCTCAAGTCTGTCTTGTCTGTCTGTGCTCCCTCTCAGTCTGTCTGTCTGTCTGTCTCCCTCTCATCTTCTGTCTGTCTCTGCCTTGTCTGTCCTTTGTCTGTCTCCCTCTCTCTCCCTTCATCTGTCTGTCTTGGTCTCCCTCTCTCTCCTCTCTCTGTCTGTCTGGTCCTCCCCTGCTCTCGACTCTCTCCTGTCTGTCTGTCCTGCCCTCTCTCATCGCCTCTCTTCTGTCTGTCCTGTCGTCCTCTCTCTCCCTCCTCTCTGTCTGCTCTGTCTCCCTCTCTTCTCCTCGTCTCTGTCTGTCCGTTGCTCGCTGCTTCTCTCCCTCTCTGTCCTGTCTGTCTGTCTCCTCCTCTCCCTCCTCATTCTGTCTGTCTGTCTCCCTCGTCTGCTCCTCTCTCTGTCTGTGCTTTCCTCTCCCTCTCGTCTCCTCTCTCTGTCTGTCTGTCCTCCGCTGATCTCTCCTGCTCGTCCTTCTGTCTGTCGTCGTCTTGTCTCGCTCTGCTCCATGTTCTGTCCCCTCTCTCTGTCTTGTCTGTCTCCCTCTCACTCTCCCTCTTCAATCTGTCTGTTCTGTCTGTCTCCCTCTCTCTCCTCTCCCTCTCTGTATCCGCTCGCTGGAGAGGCCCATTAAAAAGGAGAACGGCGTGGTAACATGAACTTTTAAAACAGATTAAGAACGTAACAAAGATGTATGGATAACAAGAGATACAGACTATAAAAGCAAAAAAGGTAATCAGGTAGAGATGGCGAGTTGAGGAAGAAGGTGGTTTTAGTTGGTAAAAATGGTTGCAACGATGACAACTTTAAGGGTACGTTGACAGAAACAAGCAGTGAAAATATCAGGGATGGAAAGAAATCAATTAAGAGGAAAACAGATGCCAGAATAACCACAGCGATCGTAGGAATGAGAAGTGAAGAGATGGTTTGCCATTAGATGGTGAGGCTCGTGGAATATCCAGAAAGGGGAATCATGAATCATGAATATGATCGACCAACCATCTCGAAAAAGGAAAAGAATATGTATGAGTAAATTAAAATTATGTTCTTGCACCAATACAAAATCATGAATAAAATACACAAGCTGCAACACATTATTGCAATGTTATAAATTCCTCACTTTCTCTGATCTGAACACTCGGATTTCTCTTCTTTACAATATTATTTTATCTATTTATTCAGTAAATTTATTTATTCCCTATCATTTTTTCGGAATTTCTTACGTTTCACTCTCGTCCCGGTACTCTTTAAAATTGTTCAATATTAATAATATTATTTAAATTACATAAAAATAACGAATACTATTTATTACTTTCTTCTTAGAAGACCTGCGTTTCCGTCACACTGAACACCTCTGTAGGCGCACAGGTCCACCTCTGTAGGCCCTCTGAATGAACAGGAGTGTTGGAGAAAGTGTAGTTTCCGACAGACTCCGGCAGTGCGTCAGTGGCATCAACGGTGAAGGATTCTTCGAGGCACAGGGTGCGGCCGCCACCGACGGCCACCGGGCCCCGCCCACGGGACTTTGCGAACGACTTGCGCGCTAAAAGGATTTCTTCCGCTCGGCGCGCCGCCGTGGAAGTGAATCAAGGCCGTCGCCGTGTGTATTGTGCGCGACACGAGAGTACACTTGAGGCGGCGTCGGCGACTTGAGTCATCCCGGACGGGGGTGAAGGCCACCCCCGCGCGACAGCCCTCGTAAAACCGCTCCTCGCCGCCTCCGTGATTGGATGGCGTCGGAAAGCGGCGCGCTGGCTCAGCAGGCGAAAGCAGAGCGTCAGGAAATGCGGGTTTAGGGAGGACGCAATTGTCTCTAACAAAGGTTCAACCTGTGCGGGGCGGAAATTCGAGCAAGATTTGGTCCAGTCATAACATTTCTTCATTCATTAGATGCGAGATTACTGATTGAATATTAATTCCAAATTTCGATGATTAAAAATCATACAAACGATAAACGGAATTAAAAGTAAAGAAACAATACACTAAAATCGGTGTATTTTTTTAAAAGTATGTTTAAACATCTACAAATTGCATTAGTCTCATATTCTGTAGTTGGAAGGGAAATGTCAGATTAAATATTAGATAGATAACTGAATTTTGTAAGAAAATTTTCCAACATTTTTTAGACTTTAAATTGATTTCTCTTTTATGGTGTTTTCTATGAATACATATTTACATTACTGGGAAGTAGTAAATAAACAGGATCAAATATCCAGACCCTCATTTTCCTTTATCGTCTTCTGGGACTGGACTAAAAGATCGTTCCTCACAGCGTTGATTTGACTAAGCTTAAAATACACGCACGAGGCAAGGTCCGGTATTTTAATATTTCCTACAACTGAAGTAGTGCGCCTACTAATTTAGCCTTCAGAAAAAAAATCTGATCAAATAGGTAACTATCGTGTTTAGTCCTCCTTGAAATTTTGCTGCGAATAATAAAAAGCAAAATTCATTTATTCTTTCGCATCGTTACAAAACATTTGCCATAGACTTGTCGTTAAATTTATTGGAACAATCGCGTGAGTACATGGTTAAACAGTATATTTATTCTCATATATATTCATATATATTCGCAGTGAAGTTGCACGATCATTACTTCAGAAATTCTATCTTCAGTTATTTTCGGATTAGCCTGTGTATATGAAACAATGTGAACAACGATTCCTGCCGCATATTGTGGCCAACCATTCCTACTCCAAACTGCGAGGGCGCTCCAGCAACGCCTGCAACGCCTGGCGCATGCTCCTGGAGGCGGGAAACCGAAGAAAGGCGTCGGGAGCGGTGGCGTGAACGCAGCGCGGCACCGGGCGACCGCAAACACGCGGTGTCGATCGCCTCTCGACGGGGCCCTGGGTCAAGGCCGCCGCCCACGCCCCGAGCCTGCACTGACCCCGGACTGGGCGCCCGCGCGGGGTCGCGGCGCGGGGCGTGGGCGGAGGCGTTGCTCGCGACACGTCGCTCGCGCACAAAATTCGCACAAAAAATGCGAGGTTAGATGACTGGGAAAACTGGCCGTGTGCATGTATGAAATGTGAGAATATTGTGCCACCTGAGAAGCCCCGCGTTGCCTTCCGCGGGACGTTATTCATTACCCTTTGCGTAAATCTGGGGAGTTTGTATGAGTCTGGTTAAGAAACATATTCTACAAAAGTGAATTATTGCCAGATAATTTTATGCCAGTCTCTGCTAAAAGAATAAACGAGATTACTTAATTTCAAAAACAATCACTATTGTGGAAATAGTTCCACGAGTGATACGTAGCAGGCTGAGTTTTTAGAGAATTAAAAAGGAGGTAATTGCTTTTAAATATGAAAGAATCAAGATGGCTCACATCGAATACCTAAATTCATTATAAAAATTCCTTAAACAAATCGTAATTTATTAATATGGATGTGGTCTATGAATGAAAGACATTAAAATGATAAGCGTTTATAACCCGTTAATTATTACGTATTTAAAAAATTATGAAATAATTGAGTGAGTGACATTTTTATGATCATTACTGTTTATTTCTTATAAGAGACATTACTAGATATTATGTAAATGATGATAGTTCGAAGAAGTATTCACACTGTAAATATAGATTATTCTCAAATTCATTATATTTACAAACCTTTGTAAATAAATGGTAGTGGTCCTCACCAGTAACAATAATTGTTACAAACTGAATCAAACAAATAAAATAATGCAAAATAAAAATAGGCCAACAAGTAGGTGAATTGTTAAAAACGGAAAAAAACTCAAAAAGTGGGCCGCTATTCATCTTGGATACATGCTGTCGCCATGTTCCGCAAATGTTTAGAAAGCCCACGTCCGTCTCACAAATTGAGTTCAGGACAGGCAGATTGTGACGAGAAATCAAATGCAGCTAAAGAGCGTCAAGGTGGACTCGACACACATTAATCATAGGCGCGCAGTTGTAGCACTTTTAATGAAGTTATTAACGGTAAGTATGCAGAAACAATGGAAAATGTCGACAGGAAGCAACGATTTAAAAAGATTGGAAGGGAGTCGATGATGATACTCAAGGTAGGTTGCTGAAATTAGTATCTGTGAGCAACTGTACGAATTGCGATGATTAAAAGATGTTTTATGGAGCAATAGGAGAAATGAAGAGAGCGAATGGGAAAATTGCAACATAAACATTGTGGCGAATCATCCCCTTACCTGCACTAAAAATTTCCATAAGTGTTCACCGCGGAATCGGGGGTATCACACATATCACTCCACTAATCGATCTCAATGTTTGTTCTAGAGTTCATAGCGCTTTTGAAATGAAAATGCTTTGGTTAGTTTTATTGAAGCATTGTGCAGTTTCCTGTAAACTCATATGACTTCCCACCACATCATTTCAAAAATCTACAAAATACCACTTTTTGTCATTCCGGAGTCATCGTAATAAGATGATATTGTTGATCAAAATGACTCGAAATAGCTAAGCACACTTTTTGCTAATTGTTAATTATATCATGATGAAAAATTTACACAAAATGACAAATTGTATTACTCGCTCAGACAGAAAACTATTTTTTTATCTACATCGAAGTAAAAATGTGTGATTATACAGCGTAATTAACATCGGAGAATTCCACGCAATGTTTTCACTAGTTTTAATAGCTTTTGTGTCGTTAATTTGTCTTTCAAGGAGCCAGATTTTTACAACTTAGAGGTGCATTTAGATTTTTGTCTAAAGTACTAACACTCAAGCGGAAGCACGGAATAAACAAAATTGTAGTTTACCCTTAATTTTGCATCTTCTGATGCTCGGCCTAGAGGGGTCTCTATCGGAGAGTACAGGCTACCGCGCGTAGAGCAGAAGACGCTTGGTATTCCATGTAGCTCGCTAATGATCGGTGAAATTAATTTCCTAAGAGAATTACGAGCTCTTCTTCCCCTGAGGCCCCTTGCTCCATCTAAGTCCGTTATTTTAACGAGGTCACTAATGAGTTTCGACTGCTGGCGAAGTAATTTTCCCCTTTTTAAAAATGTTCCCCCCATTTAATTGGGGGAACCTTTGCCCCGACACACGAAAGAGAAAACAATACGTTTTTTCTCCCGCGCAGGCGTTTAACAAATTACCACAAAAAAAAATGAGAATACATAGAAAAGGAAGAAAGTAGAATTAATAATGCACATGAACCATAGCGCGTTTCATCATCAAACAGACTTAAGTACTCCTTGTTTGTTTCCATAAACAAGCTGAGTACATATAACCTTTCGCAAACTCTTTCGGATGTACTAAAATTAATTGCGGCTTTCTGTTTTAATGAATTGTATACAACAATTCTTAAATAGTAAATTCACACTCATAAATAAAATAATGGTACATATTATTAGCAATGTGGGTTTTTCTAGGGTGGAATATACGAGGGGACACACTAGGCAAGGGTAAAGGTTTTGAAAGACATTCTAATTTAAAAGCAAAAAATTGTCTACAAAATTGATTTTTGCAATATTTACTCTATCATAAATAGAACGAAATGTTTAAAATAATATTTTTTTATGTTATTTAAGTCCGCATCAACCATACTACAGGTCATAATAAGCAGAATAAACTTTCTGACGTGGATACGGTAATTGGTAACTATGAGCGATTGACACGATGTGATGATGATTTCAGGGGGTGAAAGGTCGGAAACAATACCTATGCAGAGGCGGGACTCGAACCCGCAATCCCATCGGTGCGCGAAGATCGCTTACTGCATCTACTGCCTACCGTTTTGGCCAATCCGGCCCGGCCATTGGCTTACGTTGTGCGCATTCCTAGATATAAGAAACGAACTAAATTAATGGAAAAATTGACGCTTTAGGATTAAAACGTATTGTAAAACTAGTGTAAATGTTAAAAATCTAGTATTTTCCGGGAGGTATCTATAGCCTTTCAAAGTGTGAAAATGTGCCAGAATAAGAAAGAATATATATGTAAGGAATCAACACGCCATTACTGGGGACGCGCAACATATTGGGAATTTCCTCCGCGAACTAAAAATTTGCTAATCTTTATAAAACCTTGGAATTACGCTTTTTAAATGTTGTTTTAGTTTTAGTATTTAGGAATGATGACAGTTATAAACTTGACAGATAAAATATTGTAAATCACAGTTTGATAATACAATGAGGCAATTACACATGTAACATTTTCGCATCATAACAACTATCTAAGAAAAGTCAAAATAGGTTCGTAAACGCTGTGTTTCTCAATAATTAATCTCCTGAACCGAGTCTCAATCGCGCGAGGTTTTCTGCGTTGTATTTTCTGAAAATTTCAGAGCGCGAATGCATTGAGTTGTGGACTCTGTAGATCGTTTATCGATCGGCACCATACACTGGTGGGTCACGTTTTCCACAATAGCAAGTAATATCGCTCAAAATGAATCCGGTGGCCTCCTCTCCCGCACATCTTCGAGACCGAGCGCCGTGGCGGCATTCCGGAACAAGGGAATAAGACCCAAACGACTGGCGCGGGGCGCGCCGGACAAGTGGTTCCGAGCGGAGGAAGGGAGGTGAGGGCGGCGCCGCCCAGGCGAGCGGCGGTGGTCGCATTAATATAGCGGAGCAAATTCACAAGGAAACGGGGGCGAAATAGTTGAACGGCGTGGGAGAAGAAGAGACGGCCCGCGGAGACCCGCCTGACGCTCCACGAGTCGCGGCGGCAGCGGAAAGTTGCGCCACCGAAAGCTTATTCAGGCTCCGCGGCTCGGTTCCAGGCTTAACCTTCAGCGGGGCGGCCCAATTTTTGGTTTGCGGGCCCACCCCGCACTCGCGCCCACAGCTGTGCGTGGCACCCACAAAGGCGGCAGTGGGGGCAGTGTTGGATTAACCACAGCCTACGCCGCGTCCCGGCGATCTTCTATCGCGCGGCGGCGCAATTTGCATCTGCGCGTAGAACCAACCACCGGGTTGGATGAAGCAGCGCCCCCGCGCCGACCCCCCTGCGCGCCCCGCGCCGAACCCCCGCGCCGCCGCGCGCGCAAGCACGTCTCACCGCCGAGCAACCGCCCAGCGCCGCCCAGACCGCCCTTCCCGCGCGCCCCGCGCCATCGGGTACGGCCGCGGCCGTCAGCCGGACTACAAATTAGCGCCGTACCCGGGCCCATATACCCTGTTTGCCGTATAGAACGCAGGCCGGGGCTTGTGTTTCAACAGCTTCTTGGTGCTAGCGCACTGCCTCCCGGTGGCCGCCATCGAGCCGGAGCGCCTGCCCGTTGGTCTCACGCGAGACCCAACATCCTTCACGACGACAGCCCCCTATTAATTGTTCGCCTGGGAGCTTGCAGAATTTATTTTGGGCGCCGAGAGATCGAAATGAAGCCCAGATACTTGTTTTCTTTGGGTGAACGCCCGATGAGATAGAGAGGTTTGATGGGTACTTGGTTGAGGGAGAGTATGTGGGCCTTTAACTTTGGCTATCTGGGCCACAAGATCGACTTGGGATAATGGATTTAGAAAGAGGTAGGCGCTATGAGTTATAAACACAGCACATGAATGCCAAATTCAATTTCGTGTGCAATGTACTGTAACATATACTTCTGAGCGAGAGATATGAATATAATTCTGCGTTGTTTTCACTGTTGAAGGGAGTCATTTCACAAACTCCTTGATAGACGTACCCAATATTAATGTGAAGTATCCATTGAAAATGAAAACTAAATTTGACAGCTTATCTCTAGCTTAACTTTTAGAAATCGTCAGGTGTGGGATAATACAATTAAAATTAAAAGCTCTGATTTTTTGTCGCTTAACTTACACCAATAATGATAAAATATCAGGATCTCCATATTAGGAACGATGCGTATCACGTTCTCTTAGGAAAGCTATCATCTCACTCTATCAATGAAGGAACATACCAATCAAGTAGTAATTTTATTAGTAATAATTGAATGAAAGAAATGATGGAAATCCAATGGGGCCACCGCGATAGACCAGGACACATAAATAGCACTGCCGGCAATCTAGACCTGGTACCAAAATCTGAGTGCATCGGCCATCCCACATCCCAGGCCAATTTGGCCAACACTGTATATATGTCTCGGAAATATGTGCTCAAGATATTCCAAAGAAAATGTCATCGCCTCTAATGTATTAAAAAAGGATTAAGTTTGATAGTGGAAGATGTGAGAAAGCAATGAGAACAGCTTCATCTCGGTTGCCTAACTTTACTGCCATACCCAGAAGATATCAGATACAGTTTCTCTTTTCATTCAAGAAACACCGCGAGAACACGCATAACTTTCATTCAACAGAAAGAGCAAGAGTGGATATATTCTTAGACATATAGTATTTGTTTCGATAAATTATATTTCCGCATTGTTTAACAACAGAAGCGTCGAATGTGGAATAGTTGGGGTTGGGATTCGCGAGGAATAAAAGGCTGTTAGATGTACTGACTACGATATTATTTCAAATATTCTTTCTTAGTCTCACTGATTACTAAACTGACCATTACTCCTATTTGCTTAGAGGCGGGCAGATGATGCCAATGGTTTTAAACATGCGGTAAATTTTCTGAGTTTCAGCGTATCGACATTAGGAACAATGGGTGTAAACTTGATAGGTGTACAAATCAAAGGACGATTTGCGTTTCATCTACAATTTGTTGACGCCGTCCCCGCATTCCGAAATTCCTTGCATACCTCATGTACTTGTGTAGTTTGAGAAGAGTGAAGAATTCTATTCTTTTCCGGGCTAGTAAACTATGAAAGTCCATTACGTAAGCACATTATAGCAAGTTATTTCCCGAAGCCGAGGTGATGGTAATTTTTCCCCGCCGGTAAGTGAGACCCGGCGACTGTTCCTAACACGTCGGCTTGCTGTGTTCCCTACCTCCAGGCTTACCCCAACCCGGGAAACCGCCAGCGACGTAGCAGTTCTGAGCTTCTGTCCTGGTGCTCCCCAGACGTATAGTAGTGTAACGCCCAAGTGCAATGGGGTGGGTGTAAGGCGAAAAGGAGGAGACAAAGATGAAGGAAGGCAAGATCGGTGGCGCGAGCTATGGCCCATAGGTCAGGACATTTGCCTGACATTGCGGAAATCACCTAAGATTACCTATCAGAGTAACCGGCAGTAAGTCTCCTCCAGACAGATGGCTTGAATTCGCCGAACTAAAATACACGTTGAGTTAAGAAAACTCACCACCGTCCACACTCGAACAGTAGGGACCTTCCGGCAACACGCAAAACTGTGTTGCCCTCCTAGAGCTATTGAAGCCGGGAACTTTCGAACTTCTATTGTCACGTGTAACAGGAAGTACATTCGAACTAATTCGCCTTATAACAGAACAAAGGTGGCAAACTCCCGCGATGCGGCCAGCTGCTCGCGTTCAAACTCGGAATTCCACGCGCCCGGTGTGGCCGCGTGGCGTTGACACGGACGCGGGCGGCGCGGGCCGCCTATGCTCAACGTCACACAATCCGCGGGAGCAAACGAGAAAAGCGAAAATTACCACGCGGGGCGGCGGCCGGGCGGCGGCGCGCCCGAGCGAAAATGAAAATGAAAAATTCAATTACGGTCACTGAACGCGTTGCTGGGATGCCCAGGCTGGAAGGGGCACCAACGAAGCACGGAGGCGCGGGACGAGCGGACGAGGGGGCGGGAAGACGATGCGCAGGCCAAGTGGACGTCGCCTGGTTACGTCGGTGCCAACGACGATTGAGTGGTCGGAAACAAAGGTCGTTCGTTGTAAGGAGAAACCCATTTTGACAACACGAAATGGGCGAGGAGAGCAATTGTTGTGAGTTTGCTTAGAAAAGTAATCATTTGTTACATGAAGATAGAACAAGAAGACTGTAGTAATTGTAAGTATATGTGAATTCAAGCAGATGGTACTTGCGTTGAGGAAAACCAATCACAGAATTCGATTCATGAAACTCTTCATGAACGATTCATACGAATCTCATTGTCGTTTGACAGTATATATCTGGCATAAATTTCGTTAGGCCTAGGTAGCTGATGTGAGGTTTACTGAGTCTCTCTAATGCCTAAACTACATTTTGTGGATATAAATGGGTTTCCACAAGAAAGACAACTAGAACGCCTACCTGATCTGAGAGTGTGACTTATAAATAGATGGCGATTTATTACTTATCCTTCTTTTATAGAATATAGGGAGGTGAAGTATTGAAATCACCACAATTCACTACTTCAATTATTAGTCGCATAACACATCCTAACTAATACTTGTTTAACTATATTTTCCAGTTTATACTCTGCACACAAGTGGAGGATTAAAGCCATTAGTACTATTCTTAAGGTAGCCTCAGGTTATCAAATGGATTGTCAACTGGCAGTGAATCTGCCCGGCGGTTTGAGGGTTCGGATTCGACGATGCGAGGAGAAGGTGCAGTTAAAGGCCGCTGAATGGAAATAAATCTAGAGGCCGGATGCTCCAATCCGTAATTTATTCCGTGATTTCCTCCAATCAGGCCGATACTGGAGATTACCCAAAACAAACGTGCCGAGCACTCGCGCGCGATTCTTCTTTGTTCCTTGTTCCTTATCCTCTACCACTTTCACTTCCACACTCTACTTATTTCACACATGTCTGGGGACTTATACTACTTGCACACTACCACACATATCGGGAGAGCAATTGGGAGGTTGGAACTTTTGCATCACGGTGATTATGCCGGCTGGTGGGGAAGATTCCTGGTTAGGAGGAAACCCCGCGAAGCCGACATGTAAAATGTCGGCGCGAATCTCGTCATACAGTGAGGGAAAATTACCACCATATCTCGCGATTAACAATGTACTACACTTACGTGACTAAATGACCTTCGTCATTAAATGAAGTCTTAGGCTTCAGGCAGAGTCATGGCCCTTAGTCATTGACAACAGTCGGAAATCATCAAATCTAGCAATCAATGTCAATTCTTTCTTGATTAGGACCAAGCACGTACTAGAAATCATATTCCACTTTCATTTATGCTTTAATTTCATTGACTTATATTCCAATATGGATGAATAGCTATCCCCGTTTTTTACCTTTATATGCAGCCCTTGTTAGATTTATATGTTGCGTTACTTTGATACACACACCCGATTCCAAACGAACAAACTTCCATTGAATTTAAATTCTACAAATTGTATTTCGCTGTTATAGATTGTAAAGTTTATAACGCCTCAATGAAAGCCTAGCTGAATTCAACTAAATGAACATTAAAATCAAATATTAAGCATTTCCGTGCAGTTGGACGTCACGAATATTAAATTAATTTATTGCTTTGAGAGCAACAATACATTTCAGTTTTATAAAATTAGAACTCAGAACGGTTCTGTAATCACGGATGATATAATAATAATACTAATAATAATATAATAATACATAATAATAATCATAAACATACCCACATTTGAAGATTCATTTTGCGTAGGCCTATCGATCCTTGATGAAGCTCCGGGCCTACATAGTGCCAATCCGAGATGTCCTGGAAAAGTGGGGAAGGACGGAAGTTGGCCCATTAGAAACATCGCATTAAATTATAGATCCTAGAGATAATCCAGCAGCTGAAATCACTCCTAATTGCCAAAATAACATTTTCTATACGTTAAAAGGTCTAATTCAATGACACATCATATTTTGTAATTGTTCCATTATAAAGATCAATCATAATGACATAAATATAGTAATGTTCCTCATGAACCTAAAATCAATTTGTCAACAGTTGTCTTCGGCTCTGCAGAAAATTAATTGATTGCAACTCCTGTTCACTAAATAATATTACGCATTACCGACAATCAACTCAGATATTCGCAAAATTGTGAACGAAGAAATTCGACACCAGGGGGAATTTCTAACAAAGAAGTTTGTTTTGAAATTTCAAATTTCCATGAATTAATAACTCTCAGCCTCAACTCCCACAAACAGAAACATGATCACAGAAACGAAGTCTCCCTATTGCAGCGTAAGCAGTAATCATTATTGCGATTTGTATCCATTTAGCTTGGGATATCTTGTTGAAACTCTAATGTAAGACAGCAAAAAGCTTTCTGGAGCCTCGTGGAGACTAAGAATCGGACAGCTTCTCATGGGGTGATATATGTCAATAAATGCGCATGATTTTGCTAAAGAATAGTAGCAGGGATGACTTTAATAGTAATTTGGTGAAGACAATAAAGACTCGATTATCTCGTGTATCTGCAAATGAAAGTCTAGTAATTAAATTATTGTTTTGTTATTGAAGATAAGTCCGATCGGTGAGATGTCGGTGAATGAGGCACTGATTGAGAGCTTGATGATAGTAAACACTGCACATCGCGTGCATCGCGACCCTCAGCCTTGGCCGAGTGCTGCGCGTGCCGTTGGGCAGGCTCCGGGGGTTTCTGGGGCGGCCGGGAGAGGATGGGCGGCGCCGTGCGCGAGTCGACGCAGCGACGCCGCGGCGCGGCGCTTCCAACCTACGCCCTAAGTGCGGCACTTACGGGGCTGTGTGCACAGGCTCCCGCACCGGGCAGGAGGGGAGGCGCGGCGGGCGGGGAAGCTGAGTCTGAGCTGCTTGGGGCGGGTCGCGGGGACGGGAGTCGAGCGAAGTTAGGAGCAGAAAGAAGGCGGCCGTCGTTCCAGACGGCGCCGCTGGAAGCATGAGCGAAGCCAACGGACGGGCGATAAAAAAGTTTTAATAACAGCTGCACCTGAGACAGGGCGGAACCTGTTCGACGTGGCGCCGACCCGCTGTCGCGCCGCGACGGTGGCGGGGCGGACCAACACGGCGCCCCGCCCTGCGCATCCCGCGCTCCGCCTGCCGCCCCCGCCGCGGCGCCTCCCGCGCGAACGACCGGCGCCGTCAGCGCCTCCGCCGCCCCGCGGCCTCCGCTTCCGCCGCCCCACGCCCCGCCCCCGCTTCCAACGGGCCCGCCTGCGCTTGGGCGCCCCGCGCGCGTCCTTGAGCTCTAGGGCCCGCGGCGCGGCGCGGCGCGCAACGATTAGGGAGAATCATGAGGGCGGGCCCCATCGGAAGCGCGGCCTGGCAAGCCGGGCGGCGCTCGCCTGTAATGCGCGCTCCCCTCGCGATGCCAAAGGCGCACGCTGAGAACTCACAGTGGTGGCCCGAGGGGCCACTGGAATTTCTCGGGAGGTATCCACTGCGGGCGGTGGTTTGGCCCCAAGGAGAAGGCGATGAGAGGGACTGGAGGAGCCACACACGGGCATCAGGAAGAAAGCAATGGACGAACGTGGTGAAAAGTGGTAAGAGATTGAGGAAGCACTCGTTCGCCACAGGACTACAACGAAAAGCGAAGAATTGGACGTGCTTGAAGAGGACCCAGGCATTTCCAAAAACATTCTTAATTAACTTGTAGAACATTAACGTTGTTAATGAAACTTTGAGTGATATATATAATTCAGAGCAAATCGGTACGATAGGTAATTGCTTTCCGTTCCGATAGAACTCTATACACGTCTACGAAGATCGAGCGCCAACCACAAGTGTAGCATGAATAATTTGGTAAAAAAAGGTTCTTTGTAGTATATATTTAGACTTGTGAAAAAAACCTAAATCACGCTTAATGTTTTAATGACCATGACTTCGTCGGCACAATATTTATACCAGCTAAATGAGTATTTTACCGGCGTTAATTTTACTTTCCTTTCTTACAAATTACCTCTCGTCTCCTTCTACTCTATTTCTGTCTCCCTCTTCAGTCTGTCTGTCTGTCTGTCTCCCCTCTCAGTCCTGTCTGTCTGTCTGTCTCCCTCACTCAAGTCCTGTCTGTCCTGTTCCCTGCTCAGTCTGTTCTGTCTGTCTCCCTCTAGTCTGTGCTGATCTGTCATCCCTCTCAGTCTGTCCTGTCTGTCTGTCTCCCTCTCAGTCTGTCTGTCTGTCTGATCTCGCCTCTCAGTCCTGTCTGTCCCTGTCTGTCTCGCATCTCAGTCTGTCTGTCTGTCTCCCTCTCAGTCTGTTCTGTCTGTTCCCTCTAGTCTGTCACTGACTCCCTCTCAACGTCTGTCTGTCTCCCTCTCAGTCGTCTGTCTGTCTGTCTCCCTCTCAGTCTGTCTGTCTGTCTGTCTCCCTCTCAAGTCTGTCTGTCCTGTCTGTCCTTGCTCTCCCTGCTCAGTCTGTCTGTCCTGTCTGTCTGTCCTCCCTCATCAGAATCCTTGTCTGGCCTGCTGTCTCTCTCTCCTCTCAGTTCTGGTCTGTCTGTCTGGGTCTGTCTCCCTCTCAGCTGTCTGTCGTCTGTCTGTCTTTCTCGCTCCTCTCAGTCTGTCTGTCTGTCTGTCTTCCGCCTCTCAAGTCTGTCTGTCTGTCTGTCTCCCTCTCAGTCTGTCTGTCTGTCTGTCTCCCTCTCAGTCTGTCTGTCTGTCTGTCTGCCCCTTCAGTCTGTCCTGTCTGTCTGTCTCCCTCTCTCTCCTGCTCATCTGTCTAGTCTTGGTCTCCCTCTCTCTCCTCTCTCTGTCTGTCTGGTCCTCCCTCCTTGCTCCCTCTCTCTGTCTGTCTGTCTCCCTCTCTCATCGCCTCTCTGTCTGTCTAGTCTCCTCTTCTCTCCCTCTCTCTGTCTGTCTGTCTCCCTCTCTCTCCATCGTCTCTGTCTGTCCGTCTGCCCTCTTCTCTCCTCTCTCTACGTCTGTCTGTCTGTCTCCTCTCTCTCCCTCCTCTCTGTCTGTTGTCTCCCTCTCTCTCCTCTCTCTGTCTGTCTTTCCTCCCCTCTCTTCTCCTCTGCTCTGTCTGTCTGTCCTCCGCTCTCTCTCCGCTCTCTTGTCTGTCCTGTCTCCCTCTCACATCTCCCTCTCTCTGTCTTGTCTGTCTCCCTCTCACTCTCCCTCTTCAATCTGTCTGTTCTGTCTGTCTCCCTCTCTCTCCTCTCCCTCTCTGTATCCGCTCGCTGGAGAGGCCCATTAAAAAGGAAACGGCGTGGTACATGAAACTTTTAAAACAGATTAAGAAAACGTAATTACAAAGAATGTATGGGATAAAAGAGATACAAGACTATAAAAGCAAAAAAGGTAATCAGGTAGAAGATGGCGAGTTGAGGAAGAAGGGGTTTTAGTTTGGTAAAAATGGTTGACAACGATGACAACTTGTAAAGAGAGGTACGTTGCCAGAACCGACGATAGACAAATATCGGGATGGAAAGAAATCAATTAGAGAAAACAGATGCCAGAATAACCACAGGATCGTAGGAATGAGAAGTGAAGAGATGGTTTGCCATTAGATGGTGAGGCTCGTTAAGAATATCCAGAAAGGGGGAATCATGCATCATGAATATGAATCGAACCAACGCATCTCGAAAAGGAAAAGAATATGTATGAGTACATTAAAAATTAATGTTTCTTGCACAATAACAAATCCATGAATAAAATAACAAGCTGCAACACATTATTGCAATGTTATAAAATTCCTCACTTTCCTCTGATCTGAACACTTCGGATTTCCTCTTCTTTACAAATTTTATCTTTATCTATTTATTTCATAAAATTTAATTTATTCCCTATCATTTTTTTCGGAATTTCTTACGTTTCACTCTCGTCCGCGGTACTCTTTAAATTGTTTACAATAATTAATAAATATTATTTAAATTACATAAAATAACGAATACTATTTATTACTTTCTTCTTAGAAGACCCTGCGTTTCCGTCACACTGGGAAACACCTCTGTAGGCGCACGAGGTCCAACCTCTGTAGGCCCCTCTGAAATGAACAGGAGTGTTGGAGAAAGTGAGTTCCGACAGACTCCGGCCAAGTTGCGTAGTGCATCAAACGTGAAAGGATTACTTGCGAAGGCACAGGGTGACGCCGCCACAAAGACGGCCACCCGGGCCCGCCCACGGGACTTTGCGAACGACCTTTGCGCGCTAAAAAGGATTCTTCGCTCGGCGGGCAGCACGCCGTGGAAGTGAATCAAAGGCCGTCCCGCGCGTTGGTGTATTGTGCGGAAGACACGAGAAAGTACACTTGAGGCGGCGTCGGCGACTTGAGTCATCCGACGGGGGTGAAAAGGCCACCACCGCGCGACAGCCTCGTAAATACCGCTCCTTCGCCCGCCCTCCGTGATTGGAGGCGTCGGGAAAGCGGCGCGCTGGCTCAGCAGGCGAAAGCAGAGCGCAGGAAAAGCGGGTTTAGGAGGACGCAATTGTCTCTAACAAAGGTTAACGCTGTGCGGGGCCGGCAATTCGAGCAAGAATTGGTCCAGTTCATAAACATTTCTTCAATTCCATTAGATCGAGATTACTGATAAAATCATTAATTCAAATTTCGATGATTAAACCAATCATACAAACGAATAAACGGAATTAAAAGTAAAAGAAACCAATACACTAAAATCCCGGTGTATTTTTTTTAAAAGTAATGTTTTAAACATCTAACCCAAATTGCAATTAGGCTCATATTCTGTAGTTGGAAGGGAAATGTCAGATTAAATTATTAAGATAGATCAACTGAATTTTGTAAGAAAATTTTTCCCAACATTTTTTAGGACTTTAAATTGATATTCTCTTTTAATGGTGTTTTCTATGAATACATATTTACATTACTGGGGAAAGTAGTAAATAACACAGGATCAAATATCACAGACCCTCATTTTCCTTTATCGTCTTCTGGACTGGACTAAAAGATCGTTCCTCACAGACAGATTGATTTGACTAAGCCTTAAATACACCGCAGGAGCCAAAGGTTCCGTATTTTCCATATTTCTACAAACTGAAAGTAGCGGCCCTCAGAATCCATAAAAAGGGTTGAATTCTTATATATGCAAATAGAAAATTTACTAATTTTTAGCCTTCAGAAAAAAATCTGATCAAATAGGTAACTATCGTGTTAGTCCTCCTTGAAATTTTTGGCTGGCGAATAATAAAAAGCAAAATTCAATTTATTCTTTCGGCATCGTTTACAAAACATTTGCCATAGACTGTGTCGTTAAATTTATTGAAACAATCGCGTGAGTCATAGGTTAACAGTATATTTATTCTCATATATATTCATATATAATTCGCAGTGAAGTTGCCACGATCATTAACTTAGAAAATTCTATCTCAGTTATTTTCGGATTGCCTGTAAGTATATTGAAACATGTGAACAACGGATTCCTGGCCAGCATATTGTGGCCAACCATTCCTACTTCCCAAACTGGCGGGGCGCTGCCAGCAACGCCTGCAACCCTGCGCATGCTCCTGGAGGCGGGAAAGCCGAAGAAAGGCGTCGGGGAGCGGTGGCGTGACGCAGCGCGCCACGGGGCGACCGGGCAACAACGAATTTAAGAACGGCGCGGTCGTCGCCGGGGCGAGGGCGTCGAGGGCGGCGGCTGGCGCGACCGAACAGCGTCGACGCGCTCCTGGCGGCGGCGGCCCGGCGGCAGGCGGCGGCGGCGGCGGCCTGCTGCTGGCGGGCTTGCGCGCGTCAGTTGGCGCCAGCGCCGCGCCGCGCCGCGGCCGCGGTCATACGGCCGTCGCCGCAGGCGGCTGGCGAGCGCGCGGCCACGACGCGGCTATTCACATTTCGCCCTCGAAGGGTTTTTGAGAGCAGCGCGTCCGTATCAGGGCAAACGATGTGGAGAAACGTTTTCTTCTTTTCAACTGGGGTCCGTAAAAGTAAGAACTGCTAGACCAGAATTATACTAAATAAAGGGATAGATCAACGAGTTAAGTAAGGTAGTTAAAACCACATTAAAATTCAGAGAATCAGTTCATATTAAACGTTTGTCGTGTTTTATTTA
>BOPP01000082.1:1352173-1387335 GCA_017312745.1 Gryllus bimaculatus
CCCTCCGCCCCCGCCAACCCCGCCGCCCCAGCAACCCTTTTCCGCGCCTGCCCCCACCACAGATCCCGACGCTCTCAGATTTGTTGCTGGCGTTGTTGTGTCGTTGCCTCACTGTCGCCCTTTTCCCGTCTTCTGCCACCGTTTCCACAGGCTGGTTTTGGAGCAAGTCGTAGCTACTGTCTCTACTGCCCTCTCCGCAGTCGCCACTCCATTTGTCGTATCTCATCTACGACTCTTCGCCATCGCTGTCCCTTTTCTTTGTTAATTCTGTATCTACCCTCCCATCGCCTTTGCATCCAGATGCAATCGCCAGTCAAGTCGTTTTGTCATTTAATCTTGTTTCTCCACCTTTTCTTGTTCTCGTTGTATCAAATGTATTTACACCACTATCATTCACGCTAGGAACTCCTCCTACTTCTGTTCTGATACCAGCGCCGTTCTTGAATCTGCAACCAACATGCTGTTGTCGCGACTTTCTCAGCAACTGCTGTCAGCCTTGTCATCGCTGACAACACAGCAAGTACAATAACAGCAAACGTAACGAGGATTTGTTTGCTTTTCTTCAACGGTCATTTCATCATCCCCTACTGACGTAAGCTTTACCGTCACCACTTCCGACGCCACTTTTCGTTCGACGTCTCCACCCCCTTCGCCGCTTCCGCCGCCTCGCCGCCCGTGGCCCGCCCGAAGCGCGAACGTCGCCACAATGGCGACGCAGCCTTTTGTTTGTGGGGCTGGCGGGGCGCCGCCGGCTCCGTCGCACGCTGCGCGCACGCCCCTCCCCGCCCCCTCCCCCCGCCCCGCGTCGCGTCGCGTCGCGCGCGGGGGCGCCTGTTTCCGCGCGAGGCGCGATGGCGCCGCTTCCGCTCGAGTGCCGACGCCGCAGCGCCACGCTCCCCCCTCTCGCCCTCGCCCTCGCCGCCCCAAATCCATTTTGCTACGCGACGTCATACACGCCGCTCGGAGAGAGGTTCGGCGTACGCACGTTTTTGGAAGTTTCGCTCTTATACGAATACGTGTGTTCAGACTCTGATGTCGAACAAAAATATATAAAATGTTTGTGCAAAAACTTAATCGTAATTCAGAAAACATTTGTCCACCTCCGTTGTTCACCATTTCGCAATGAATTGGAAGAGGCAGCCGTATGCTTCTTGAAATTTCATTTAAGAAGCTCTCGTGGGCAAAATTGTGCTTCGCTCTCTGAAATACATACTTTGGTAATCCAAATAGAATATATGTTAAACCAACAGCCTCTGGTCGCTTTCTCGGAAAATGATTGCGAAGTCTTAATAATAACTCTAGATTGCTTAATTTATGTACATTCTCTTAATTCACTGGATTTTGATCAAGAGTCGAAGTTAGAATTGGCGACACCCCATCGTTATCACACTTTGAAAAGGTAACATTATTTCGAAATCTTGAACCAAACGTTATTTCACCTCATTACAAGAATGCACAAAATGGAAATCCGTTTCCCCAGATTTAAAAGTAGGTGACTTGGTCATTTTAATTGTGGAGTTTCCTCCAACATTGTTTTCTTGCAATAAATAAAGTACACATCCTTACGCAGCAATGTACCGTGCTCAGTCGCAACTATAATATTATTGTATTCGGTGCTGTGGTTTACGCAGATAACTGCAATGTTGCGTCGGTGCACGACCTCCGCTCTTATCACGTCTCTTATCTGGTCTTTTCTAAGGTTGGTCGCCCCCGGCCGCTCTCCGTCTCCGTGATTGGTCAAAAACTAGAGCGTGTTTGTCAAAATGCCTTCGCACAAACACTACTTGTAAGCACGGGCAACTTCCCCAGACTTCGCTCTAATTTCCCCTCCAAATTCAGAAAGGGGTGTACACGCGCAAGTTATCGAAGGGAAGCTCTGTACAAAGCGCGTTCTAAATGTCAAGAAAAATGCTTCAAACTAAAAAATGTTTGCCGGATGATTTTAGGCGAATAACAAAGATTATAATACCCTGTATAACTTACTTTGTTCATTTATTATTTCTTTATTTCACACACGATTATTTTCTGTTTAAATTTTGACTTGGGTATGAATTTTAGTATGAAGCTCGACTATGTCAGAGTAGAAATTTTTTGCCTATTTTAATTTTGGATTATGATTTATTAATTATATTATTAATTGGGTATAGCGGTAATGTGAAATTAATTAACGTCTCTATATAGTAAAACTTCCTCATGGATTACACCACACTTACCGGGCGGGCAGCTCCTTCCACAACTTTGTTCCTAACCTGACCGTTGAAAGTTAATATAATTATTGCATTCTTAAGTTAATGCGATTATGAAATCAAGATTCTTCTTATTCAAAATGTTTTATTTTATTCTCGGTTGGAATTCGGGCAGGCCGATCGGAGAGTATAAGTTTTTGGGAGAGTACTACGAATTATCCAGTCATTTTTGAAAAAAGCAACTACATACTTTAAGAATAAGGGTTCCCACTAACTTTCTTTCTTTATTTACAATTTGTTAATGTCAATGGATTTAAACAATAAATAAAGAACTATGAAAATTGAAGATACTTTGAATCGAAGATAAAAAAAACGGTCGAGTCCATGAGCTTCAAATTTTGGGGAGTGAGGGGAAAAGGGTGTAAGTTCCGAACACGATCTTTTTTATTAACATTAATTGTTCAAGGACACTCTACAGACGTGACAGTTCACGAACAACAACATTTTATGCATAGAAAGTTTAATTTATATTTTACGTTTCTCAGAGTTAAATCAAAAACCGGCTAAATGTGACATGGAACCTTTCTGTTTGCACCAATTCATTTGTGATTGAAGCATGGGAGGGGGACAATTTGAGTTACCTACGTATTCCCATTACATCCTTATGTTCACGTTATTCCTTTACTGTCCAGGAAAAAATGGTGTCCTTTTTACTTTCTCGTCTCGCTACTCGTACGTACTAAGCTAGTACTGAGTAAGTCCTGCAGCGGAAAGTCGAGCTTTTCGCTGGCAAAACTCGAATTGAGGGCACTTGATGTCGAAAAAGTATATATCTCGTTCCTACATGAACTAAATTACTTTATCTAAGAGGTGATGGATATGCAGAATCCACAATGTGGGGGGACCTTAGTCCTCAAAAATTGGTTAAAGGCAAAAACGTCTGTGTCCGTCTGCCTAATTACCGTTCTGTAGTCGACGGTAGCGCCTAAACCACTCACACAGGTTTCTTCAAAATTGATATTCCCCGATCGGTCTGGACGACATCTTAGGCCCTAAGTATTTGAAATGGACATTTTCATTTTTGGGGGTTCTTTTTAAAAAGCATTAACAACATTTTCCCAACAACGGCTCCAAATTTTCTGATCAAACGTTTTCCACGGATAGCCTCGCTAGCAGACGACCCTCAAAATAGTGCTTAAAACAGTTTTGTTCCCCTATTCCCGTAAAAAGATTCAAGTGCCGATTCGGGCACACGGGCTACCTCGGGCATTAATGAAGATTCTCGATGGGATAGGTCCATGGTCTACCTCAGAGACTTCGGTGCAAACGCCCCCCCCCCCCGGGCTGGGCTTCAACCGACCGACGTTGGTCACTGTCTCTATAGTTTCCCAGGCGTCGCTTGATCGCAGCCGGGTAAGGAGTTAGATAAACGTTAAGGTCGTTCAACTTATCTTTGCGCCTGTGATGCGCCACTATAAGTCGGAAGTGACAGTCTGTTCTTGCAAACTCCGAAGCTTATTCTCGCCAGCAAAGAGCAATTACTCGACACATGGTGACAAAACTTTTCATAAACGTGGTCAGAGGCCGACAGCTACGCGTTACAAAAGGGAAACAAGCTCTATGGAAGCGATTACCCTGAGAAAACAACACAATTCACTGTTGAGACAGTGCAAAACAACATCACTTAATAGTTCGGCTCACGACGTAAATCATCTATTTCGTAATCATTAATTGAGTTATCGGGCGTTTATCGTTCTCTCTGTCACACGTATCTCAAGCGTACATTACTTATAGTAACAACACTACATGCTAATGTGCAAAATGCATTCTGTCGCAAGGCAGTGTTTCATAAACCTCTGACTCTTCGTATTACCAGTACACTTTTCTGATAATTTGACAAGGTTATTTTGAATTTGTTTTATAGAAATGTCATCATCTTAGTTATCAGAAAATACCCTCGCGGGTCAGAAGGCTATTCGAAAACATCCTATCTTTCACAATACTTAATCAATTGCGCCGTAAAGAATTGATTCTTCTCTATGTGGATCACACTTCACTTGTAAAATGTTCAAATTACTGATTTTTAAATTGAAAGAGATAAAAATAGGTATGTTTGTACTCAACATTCTTGCTTTTTTAGTTTTTTTTTCAACGATTTAACAGTGTTGCGTCTCACTGGACGTTTTAAGTAAAGAAATACCATTCAGTTCGTTTGTCTGAGATGAATGCTGCTTGTACAGTCTTAGCGCTTCTCTCAATGTTGTGGATTTATATTTCGTTATAAAAATTGCTGTTCTATTATGTAAATAACAAATATTTAATGGCGGGCCTTACTTAGAGCCTTGATATTGTTTGATGTAATTTGTTGAGTAAGCAGTGTCGCTCTTGGAGAATTTAGTCGGTACGCGTAGAATGAGAACAGGAGGAGTAACACAATGAAATACTTGCATTGTTCAGTCAATATCGAAACTGTTTCATTATTTTTGGTTTTTTTTTTTCGAGATCCTTTGTATCCCAGGAAACCAGACACCTCTCAAATGGCAGGAGGCTGGTTGATTTCTTTCAGTTTCTGCGCGCATAGTTAGAAGTTAGTAATTCAGATGGTTAGTCGAGGAGCAAACTGCAGGCGCCACTTTAAAACGAAACCAATCAATTCCATTCCGAGAGCATTTTCGCCTCCATCGTGCAAAAAATTTCACTTTCCGCGCGCGCCTTCGCCCCGCCCCCGCCACCCGTTTCTGCCCCTAATCTCCGCCCCTTGCTCGTAACGGCGCGGCGGCGGCGGCGGGACGCTCAGGGCGCGACGGCCGTCGCCCGCCGCGGCGCTACGATCCGAGTGCCCGCCCACTTCGGCGGGCGGCGCCGGCGTGGCGTGGCGTCGCGTGGCGTCGCCGTGGCGGGCGTGGCGACGCGGTCGGCAGACGCCGGTGTCGCGTCGGCTGCCGAGCGCCCGCTGAAAAATTAACGCGCCCGCGCCGCCGCCGGGGAAATTGCTTGGAAGTCAGTCGGCGCTCGCCAAACTTTCCGCCGCCACTCAAGAATTACTCCACTCGCCGCCCGCGCCCACGCCCCGCCCCACGCCCGCCCCGCACAGCGGACCGTCATGCTCGGCGTCGCCGCGGCGATGATAGTGTTCGGCAACTTTTACTCGTTGCGGGAGTTGTTTGGGACTATGCGAAGTTGGCGGTAGTTAGCGGTTACGCCCGCAGAAGACGACTTTCTTTTCGTATACTCTTCGAGCAATGTACATAGAGACAGGTTGTGTCGCAGTGATTCAGCGTTTGGAACTCATATTGATTCCAAATATTTTATACGAATTATCTTCGTTCGAGGATTCCTATATATATATATATATATATATATATATATATATTATTATATATATATATATAATAATATATATATATATATATATAAAATATTCCTGTGAATATATAATGAACGTGCTCGAGTTTGAAGAAAATCAATGTTAGGCGTTTTATGAGCAATCGCAATTTACCATCATATCTAATGGCAAAATGACTACACCAACACAATACCCAATGTCTTTGAGAATGTGAAAAGTACACTCCAAATTTCGACCAAAACGGTAAAATAATACCAAACAAAATTTCTTGTGTGATCCGCGCTCAGGGACCATGGACTCTCCTAGATGGTGTATTCGAGAAAATTAAAAAATAAAATGATTTTCTTCAAGGTGAAAATACCGGAAGAAAAAAGAAATAACCATCATAGCAACGTGATACTTATAATATTATGTATTCTTTTATTACTAACGACACATATTAAAACAACAATTCATATCGTAATTGAAGTGCCATAATTGCGAAATAGTATTTAGAAATATCCAATTTTTAGAAATCGGTATATCAAATTTCCTTCACAGTCTCCGCCTCATAACAAGTACACGTGCCTCATCACGTTTTCCTTTCGCTCTTATGGATCTTACCGAGAAAACCCGTTTCCACGAAGACCAACTTTTCTCTCTCTCCTTTTGCGATTCAACGACCCAGTGGCCACGAGGTTGTACCGCGTACGTGACGCCTGATCTAAGATCACCGAGTCATCGAAGAGGCGAATTTTCCATCTCAACGATGTCCACTAGCCTACTGCGATACCGGACAACAAAAACTGGTCGTCGACTGTCCAATAATGGTTGCGCACTGTTCTCGTACTTGAGAATGTGAACTCATGAATAAATGGACACCTGAACGCCGTGCCTCGTCAGGCAGCTCTAGTTGTGTCTGCTCTGGAAGAACAGTAACTTATGCCGTGGAAAGGAAAGCGCTTTAATTCTCGAACATATTATTTGACATATGTTAAAAAATTGTAATGAATAAAAATGAACAATAATTCACATCAGACGCATAAGATATACGTACATTACGGGTTTTCATTCAAACACGACAGTCATCAAGACGTATCCTTTTGATTCTCCTATTAATCGTTTCTTCTTCTATTAACTTTTTGATGAATCCACCGCTAATCCAGAGAAGCCCGATTAAAGAAATGAACAAACCCGTGTTAATTTGTACCTTTGAGCAATCAAGCACGGAATTATCCGAGAGGTGTTCCGCGAAGAATTGCCCGCATCCAGGCAGGTTCACCGGAAGCCACGTGCGTCAGAAGGACTACAATGGCGCGGCTGCGCCGAAAGACGAGGCTTTAAACGTTTCTGCTCGCGAGCCGTCGGCGCTAACGACAAGACTTTTACTTGAAGAGGCTTTCGCCGAAGTTCATCGCGTTCCCGCCGTCCCCGCGTTTCTCCAAACAAGCGCAGAGAAAGCGGCGACGGATCGACGGCGGAACTCTTCTGTGTAGGGCTCTTGAAGCCGAGGGAGCGACGGCGGCGGCGGCGGCGGACCACTCGGCGGCGGTGGCGGAGGAGGAATAGAATTCCGGCGCGGGCGGGGGGCGGGGGCGGGGGCGGAGAAGGAGGGGTGCGCTGGGAGCGTCACGCGATACCCCGCCCCGCTCGAGCGGGCTACTTAGAACGCGCAAAGCGGCGCCGCATTCAGCCGCGGCCACCTGCGGGCCCGCTCGCTCGCCCGAGCACCGGACGCGGGGGCCGGGGCGAGCGGGGCAATCTCGGGAGCCGCGTGATTGACGCGAGCGCAGCCCTGCGGGGGTGGATGCGGCCGCTACCGCTCTGGTCGTTTTCCGCTGCCGCCGCGTCGCGCTTGCTCGCTCCGCCCTCGCCCGCCCCTCGCGCGGAAAGCTCCTGCTCTCCTCGGGTGCAGCCTTTATAAACAGCTACCAAGTTTAGATATCGTCGATGCAACTCTCGTCCATTCACTGCTTCGAAACGTTTTTACCAATTTATTGCATAAACTAAAATACTTTGCTAAACAATTTTTAAGATCAAACGAAAATTGTTCACATTAATATCTGGCTAACCCCAATGAAGCACATGAGAAATACGAGTAAATGAAGACGTTCCAGTAACTGCTAAAATGTAGAGCAAAAAGAATAAAACGCGCAAAATCATGAGGGACGATTAAATGAGGTGGTTTAGTTAATATTCAAGAGTTTTTTATCTTATGCTTATTATGTATTGTAATCGTCTTAATAATAATTGCTGTGTTATAAATTATTACAAAACACTGTCAATTTAGAATAAAATACACTCACATCGTCATCGTACGTTATCCAAAGTCTTTCTTGTGTTTGTGTAACAGACGTTTAAGAAACATTTTTATGAGATTTTAGGGTAACCAATTAATATTTGTTTGGTAATATCTTAAAACGGCTGCAAGAACATAAATAACAAATAAATTTCTCCATTTACATTTGGTTCATAGCGATCTCTTTTTTAAAAAAAAATTAACGCATTTGTTTTGGGAAGTTTTACCGTGATATTTGCAATTACAACATGAGTGTTAGTATTACAGTTTCGAAACTGAGTAGCAATATCCATTTACTTGTACTCTCGTCTTTAACATCTACTAGCCAATACGACGACAGATACTACGAAACACTCGTAGGGTCGTTTCGCCTGATCTTCGCCGCTATTCTCTGCCATCGCTCTCCGGGCAGGTCCCCCCTGAACGCTCCACGCCCCATGTCCTAACGTCCGCGCATCCATTACGCAACAAGCCAGCGCGCGCGTCCGTTCCCCCTCGCCGCCGCTTCTCCTCGAGTGTCAACTTCGGCCAGCGACACCCCTTCTGGGGCTGCCCCTTACAGCGTCTCGCACACTCCGCCCACGCCTCCACCCATCGCCAGTCGCCCTTCGCCCGCCCATCGCGTCGCGCGGCCCGCTCGTTCTGCACCCGCGCGGCCTCTACGCGCGGCTCTCGTCGTCCTTGCCGCCGTGCTCGCGCGCCCCATCGCCGAACGCGCGCGTCGCCCACACCACCTCATCCATTCTGCCTCCCCCCCCCCCCCCCACGCCTGCCCGCCGGCCTTTCCCCGGCGCGTCTCGGCGACCGCCCGGCGCCGGCGGCAGCCGTCGCCCACGCAGCCCCCCCCCCGCCCCGCCCTGTCGTATATCTCGGGCGAGCGCGCCGGCGACGCTGCGGGCGCCTGGAGAGTGGGTGGAGGCGGCCACTTCCATCGCGCGCGCGACAAAAGACGAGCGCGCGGCGCGGCGCGGCGGACGCCTTGTGGCGCGCGCCATGGCCGCGGCGACGCCGTCGAGCTGCGCGCGCGCTTTGTCGCCCGCGGCGGCGGCGAAGGGCGGAGTGGGGCGGGACGGGGGCGGGGGTGCGAGGGCGAGCGCGTTAGCGTGCTCGCGTGCGACCGGCGCGTGGATGTGCGAGAGAGGAAGGTCGAAACGCCTCGCTTCCTTCAAATAACAGGCTGCAACGCGGTCGGCATTATTCATCTCGAATGAAAGAAAGCCTGTGTATCGATTTGCGGAAACACTGCTCTTAGGGGATGTGTGTTTGGGCTCCACGCGCATTAAGTAAGACGCTTTCCGCGCGTTTTTGCCGCCGCCGCCGCCGCCAGCGGAGCGTCAGCTGCCTCGATGCGGCGGCGGTTTCTTTTATTTATTGTGCGCGGCGTCGTTTGGGAAATTTGTTTCGGCAGCGAGTGCTGGATGTTGGATGTTGCGTGTAGCGCTTTAGGAGGAGGAATTGAGTGTTCTGCTCGCTCCAACGCGCGTGTAAATACATAATTATAATATCAGTGCTTCTTTTTCTTTCAAGTGACCAGAGCACGAAGAGCTGTGAAAATAAATAACAATTTACTAAATAATATATCCTTTGTAGCCATTTTTATAAAATTGTACACGAGTGAAAAAATACAAAATAATTATTCAATATTATATCTCCTTGTGATTAACACACACGCGCAACTAAAAAATTATGAAGTAATAATTAAAAATTGGATTAATAGATAGGGTAAAACAATGCGTGAATGTGCAAAATATATTACATTAATTACAATATCAACATCAATTACGCAAAAACACAGATTGACGATATTACATGATTAATTTTCTAAATCCCCTCCTTCCTTCGAAAAATGTGTCCAAAATTTTGGTCTGAAATGTGAAGAATTGATCCAGGGGAGATATGTCGAACTATGTTCTCCTATAAAAGGCTTTGATCGATGAAATCTTTAAAATATTTTACACAAACTTTATACACTGACTTTTTTACAAACACGACTTCAATTAGCAAAAAAATCACACAATTTCTTGGACAAACCAGTATCTACAAAAGTGCCATTACGGCCAAATTGAGAAAATAAATATGTTTTGTTGAAAAATAAAGCAGTGAGTTAAATTTTGAAAAGAAAAACTTATTTTACAATGAATTCAGAATGAACTTTTTCCAAAAGAACTTAATCTGTTGAGTTTCGCTTGTGTTATTTTCTTTATTCTCGGGACTTCAATGTTTCGTAAATTCTAAAGAAAACGTTTCTGTAGTTTATTTGAAATACATGCGGTTTTAAACGGGACTGAAATTAATACTTTTAGGTCCTTGTGCGTAAAAGATGTTATCTTCTTCCACTGTTTTTCAACGTCATATATTCAATCAAAGTAATAGTTGAAAAGTGTTCTTACTCGACCCCAGTAGAAAGAGAAATACAAGACCTCACCACGTTCCTACATACAATGAAAACAATCTGTAATTATAGAGATTTAACATGCAATTTAATGTACTATACACATAATATTCTCGTAAAGTGTTATGTCCAAACATAATTGATATTCTGGGGTTAATGATAAACGCACAACTAGATTATCGTTTCAGATTTTTACAAACTCTTCCACGGTGATGCAGTGTTTGAATGAAAACTCAGAAACTAAATTATTAAGGGGCTTGTAAATGATAAATATGAAATTAAAATGCCTAAGATACATTTGGAAAGTTAATTTTTGGATAATTAAATTCATTCAGAAAAATTCTGTGCATTATTAATATTCTCAAGACTTTAAAAATATATCAGTTTTCCTAGACATTCAAATACAAAATTCAATGCTTTTGTGTACAGTAAGTTCAGTAAATATTTTCAGAGAAATTACACTTGTATACAAAATTTTTCTTCACTCACGAGAAGAACTTGAAAGGGAGAGTTATAACGTGAATTCGGAAGAATGTGTATTTGTGTCGGAAATCGTTTGCTTAGTATTTTGATTTCGTAGATGTGAAAATATCACGGTCTAGAATAGTCGCTGTCCGCAGGCTAAATGTAGTTCGCTACGTTAAATTGTTCCTCTAGACGATCCACTGGACGATTTTATATTACTAACTATTGAAACCATTATTTGTCTTTGTACGCATACCAAAAATATTAAAGCAATGCAAATTTAGATGTGCTACCGTTAACAAAATCCTGTAATACTTAGTATAACAGCAGAGAACTATTCAAATACACGATATTTTGCACAACGAGTTGTACTTTTGTATCTACAAATGTTGTGAAACATATTTCTTATTGATGAAATTTATAAAGAATTTGCGATCGTCTTTCACTGATAATTGAGAAAACGATCTAAGATGTACAATGCCAATTATAAATATAAACTTTAAAAATTATGTGAAAGGAAGGAGGAAAAATGTATCATTAGGAATAGAGAGTTAATTATTCCGTGATAATCATTACGTACCAAACTATATATTCATTTTCTAATTTTATTACTTTTTTAATTTTATCCCTAGTTTGTCCTCTGTATAACTTTAAGAGTTATCAATGTGATTTGTGAAACCATTCCCGCGGGATATACTTGGCCCGGAGAATTGAGAGTTTCTATTTAACTAAAGAAAATTGTTAACTCTGCCAAACATTGATTCAGTAATTTTTAAGACAAATATAAAATTCTGAAAAAATAGTACTGATTTATAATTTTCAATAAGAACGGTAAGAGATGAAGCTATTAGTTCAGAATACATGACTACCTCAAGAGATAGTGGGCTTAAGTTAATGGCTAATAGTTGTTTGAAATACAGTGTTAAAATTTAGATATACAATAGATTTTATGAAATTATTTTTATCACCCCTCCCGGACTGATTATCATTTACCACTAAAATACAACTACGATAACGAGGGAAGGGGAAGTTCGACCAGGACCTCTTTCAACCAGGCTTCCACTTCATGAAATGAATACGGATATGAGGTTAATTGCGGTTAGGAAAGGAGAAGCAATTTTAAATTATGAGTTGTTCATTAAAAATTAATTCACAACGTATGCGGATATTTCTATTGAGAATGTTTTCCTATAACTTCCTACAACACCCAAGAGTCTCACATGTTAATATGTAACACTTCCGTGCACCGTTGCAGTGTGCATGTTTACATCAAAGGCAATCGCTTTGTTCCTCACCCGGTTCTAAAGCGACTTACAGCAGATTCATTACCCGCACGTTTATGAGAAATAAAAATTATAATAATATCAGTATTAAAATAAATTCTTCTATCGATTTACTACAGGCATATCTAAAACCAGTAGTTCATAACACAAACGACATATGTTTATTTGTCACCCCAGAATGGTCATGTATTCCAGTGCTATCAGACTACTACCACCACCACCAACCACTACTGCTGCTACCGCCGCATTCCGCAGCCCCCCCGCCCTGTCCTCCCTCCCCCGCCCCATCATCGCCCCGCCCCCCTCCGCCCCCGCCGCCTGCCGACGGACGCGCGCCGCGGGCAGCGGACGCCCATATTGCGGGCGATATTTCATTTCCACCGGGCAATAGCGCGTCCGGCGCGCAACGCGCGCGGCGGCGGCGGCAACCGCTTTACGAGTGCGCCCGCCCGCGACCTCTGACGGCGGCGCCGGCGCGGGGCGCGCGTCATTTGTCTGCCCGCCGCCCGCCGGCCTCGCCACGATCCCTCTCGGCTGCCTCCGGCGGGCCGCCCGCCACCCCTCGCGCACAACCGCCCTCGCCCAGCCGCGCACACTCGCAGCCTACGCCACCACCCGATTCCTATACTCCGATTGCAACAGTAAGCCCCTTCATGGTCATTAGCTGGTAGGAGTAGGGCACTATCATCCAATTGCGAGCTACGTTACGACTTAAATTTTTGATACTGAGGCTCCCGATTGGATGACAGCGTTCCCCTCTCTTTTCAGCTCGTGACTTCGAAAGGACTTTATGTTTTAATCGAAGTATACTGGGTCGCCCTCACCACTCTTGCCCCACGCCTGTCAGTCACCGTCAAGTCTCCGTCAACTGCCCTTGATTCTCTTTCATTTTTGTGTCTCGTTTCAAACCGACTACAGGCCCAACAAATACTCACAGTACGCACAGTGCTTTTTAGCACGGCATCCTAGGCCGTCACCGATCGCCGCTCCGTCGCCGTTGCTACTCCGCCATCTCTGCCGCTGGTCTGTCCCTCGCCGCCGCGCGCGACCTCCGCGCTGCCCTGTGTCGCTGCCTCCCTCTCGGCGCCGATATTGCATTCCTTATCTCCCAGCGGGCGCGCCTCTGAGGCGGGGCGGGGACGAGGAGAGGCGGTGGAGGGGTAGGTGCGGAGCGTGGAGGGGAGGGGTGCGGCCAGCGTGAGGGAGCGGACAACTAGGGAAACTAAAGAGGGGCTGGAGGCCAGGAAATTTCGCAGATTTCTAAATTTAAAAGTAGTCAAGAAAAAGATAAATCAAGCAAATTTGTTTAATTCAAACAAACCCCATCATAGATTTTCTTAATTTGGAAATTTGTTTCGTTATCGTTAATGGAGTAATTTAAAATTAGAATATTATTTTGATCTAAAATATGAATGTGAATATGACGATTATTTTTAATCCAACGGGAAGAAATACAAAACAGAGTGAATCCAACGAAAATTACCAATTAAAATGTGCTTATCTTTTAACACTTTAATGCTACTTTGTAAACGCAACTTAATTGTGTAATTATAGTTCTTTGATTATCTAAATTTTACGCACTACAGCATTTGATCAAAACATTTGAATCCTACATTTCTAACAGTCTAACAAGTCGTATTATCGTTGCGAAGTGCCAATTAACGATGTGTACGATTTTATCTCACTCTTTCTTATTCCGGTCAAATAAATGTTTCATGAATCTTAATTTCGTACTGACTTGGGTGGCTCAGGGCATCAATTGATGTTACTGCAGCGTCTCTGACAGGAAGGTCCTAGGGTACGAGTCACGACGGTGGCAGGATTGTTGACACTAGCTATCGCTAGATCGAATTTTGTCGCTGCCTGAAGGATAATTTTAGCTCTGGTCGATACTTTCCTGTGGTTTGCCCAATAAACACCAGAGGAATGCCAAAGCAGTGCCCTAACAAACGGGCCACGGTGCGCGCGCGATCGTTTCCTTCTCTTCCTTGACCTACCCTCACACCTTACACACACACACACACACACTTAAATGCAATACACTACCACACATGACGGGAGACCAAAGGAAAGCTTAGACCTTGTCCAGACAGGGTCCGTGCCCCGCTGCTGGGAGATACCTTGCTGTGGAAAACCCCGCAAGCCGACGAGTTGGTTGGCACGCTATCCCGATCTCGCTATCCAGTGAGAAATGCTCACTGCCAATTCCCGTGATAAAAGCGGGACTAATGACCTATCAGTTGACTCGTCCGGAATCACTAATCCATTTTACCTACTATGCCGTTTTGATAATATATTATTTTAGTGGCAATCACATTAAATTGCTTAAGAGACTTAACGAGTTCTCACTTTGATAACACCATGTAATGCGATGAAAAAATCACCAAGTATTAATGACCGAAATTGTTGATTTTCACTCAAATATATTGACTCCCACCCTCACTACCTTCCCTCTCCCAGATTCCCCCCCTCTCTCTCTCTGTGTCACACACACACACACACACACACACACCACCAACGGATTCACCTACTTCGAATTTACCCCAACAAGTATCAGAAAGACATGGAATTGAAAAACACGAATACCTCTACAAATTATTGTAATTTCACCAGTGAAACGAATTCAGTTTCAAAGGTTAAGTGTAAACAATACATTAAGAGGAAATTAGCTTAGAGATTATACTCTGGAAATAATAAACGAATTTAAATGAATTAGCCTGAAATTAATCAATTGAGAAACAAAGAAGATTTTGAAGAAAAGCATTTGTAAAACACATTGCATCTTTTGTTTTCTCAATTATTCATCACATTTGTTTCTCTATCCAGATAAATGCGTGTTCTCTTATTACTGATTTCGCTTACGAATGAATTTTCCGACATTATGGAGACGTGGAGTTCATCAGAAAAAATACGTCAATTAATACGGACAGAAATTTCTAGTAATTAAAATGATTGGAGCAATATTTTGGTGGAGTGGTCCATAATATAATTTCAAATTGTTATATCCAATAGTACTTCAATTAAAATGTACGCTTTGCAAAATAATGATAGGAAGGTTGAATCCATGGTTTATCTCAGTTAGAAAATGACATCAATCATTGAAGCACAGGTATTCATATATTGCATTTTCAAATATTTTCCCATAAGTGCCCTTATCATCCAATTTTACTGTTTACTTTTCAAGGGGGATATGAAGAATAATAACACAAAATGTTTGCTTGGTACTATTCGGTCTCTTTGGGGTATCCAGTTTTATAACATCATTTTTCAAAACCGGTAGTACGACATAGGTAGATGACACTTCTCCAACTAGAATGTTTTAAATTCAGTTTTCACGAAATTAAATATATGCTATTTTTTAATTATGACATTTGAGACACAAAATAAATTACGTTTCTTATGAGTTTCAGGTATTAAAAAAAACTATTGAAATTAGCCCCCAAATTTATTAGGTCTTCTGTCTAATGAGTTAGTGCATGTTTACTGAAGGTGCATTCTTATACGAATTATATCTGTTGCTTCTACTGCTGAACACGTGTGAATGTCGAAAAATGTTCATTATTTAATTTATTACAGGAATAATGTTGAAATGTAAAACGTGAATAAACATAAACAGATTACATATGACTCTATGAATGTCCTGTTATATGAGAATATAAGAGATCGTTAAAATATTTTTCTTTTACAGTTACACATAACTAGAAAGTTTGGGAAACAATTCATTTTATATTGCACATTACAAAGACATGTAATATGAAAAAAATACTTCAGAACTTTATTTGCAATACTCTCATCTTTTGGCATTTAAGATCAAGAAATTATTATTATTGTTGTTGTTATTATTATTATTATTATTATTATCCAACTGAGATCCCATAAGGGGAAGGGCCTCTTGCCTTTTACAAGGAATTCTGAATAAAATCTGTGATGATGTGATGATGAAAGATGAAACGACGAGGGTGAAGGAAGGGAGGGGTGGCAGGCAGGGTTGTGGGGGATGATCGTGGCATTTTTTAACCATTTCATTATGTCCGAGGGTAACCAGAAAAACCCCAGTCGATGGCCGGCTCGGGGATCAGGATGGCCGGGAATCAGAATGGTCGGCTCGGGGATCGAACCCGGATCTCCCGATTGCGAAGACAGCACGCTATACACTAAGCCACTTCAATGGATAAGATTGAGAAAACATCTCACTAAAGATTAAAAAAAAATATTTAGAAAGAAAACTTAGCTTACTGAGTTGATTTGTTATGATTCAATACTTCAGTGGTAAATGATATCTGGAAAGATCAAATCGGCGCTCTACGTTTAACAAATGAGTGCTTATCTGTTAAGCGAACTGTCTGAAAATGTCGGGCTCAAATGGTGCGCAACATTCAATAGAAACGAACCCAAGCTGCCTTTTATTTTAATTCCTGACTTACGAATATGGCCAGAGCGTCTTCTCCAAAGAAAGCAGCATCTCCTAAGAAAAAAATACGATATAGAGAATTCCCAATACAAAGATCTTAAATCGAAATCACAATAGAAGTGGATTCAGTTTCAAACAAACGTCGTCAGCTCTGAAGCGAACACGCGTACACGAGGTATTCCCGCTTATTCATAAATCGCGTTCCGATTCACTTCCAAGGGGAAAAAATGAAATGAAGCCCGTGGAGCGAAGGCGTTCGGGGAAGTGGTGGCGGTTTGAGTATGGTGTTGGTAGTGATGGTGACGGCATTCGAGGAGGATGGAACGGGGTTTCAATGGAGGAGGTAATGGCTGTGGCAGCATCGACTGCAGAAGAAAGAGCAGAACAGAGGTCGTAGCTCCTTGATGTAAAGCATCATTCTCTTCCATCAGGTCACGAAAACTACCGAGCCACTGAATAATTGTTGGTACTGATGTCTGTGTTACAGAAGATACAGTGGCAAAGGAACGGTTGCAATAATATAGTTGAAGACAATCATAAGTGATGTAATCTGTGGACAAATGTCTGCTGAGGAGTTGGGGATAGTCGACAATAGTGAATAAGAGAGATGATAATGGTACGCAGCGTTAAGAAGTGGAACCGAAAAGAAAAATGTAAATATAGTTTGCAGATGGGGTAGTCACACGGGTAGATGATAGTGCATGCGAAAAGTATCGTAAATGATTAAGCAGCATCGAGTAGTAGTAGTAGTAGTAGTAGTAACAGATAATAGGAAATACAAAGATTTAAGGCATGTTTAGCAAAGTCGGTTGGCATGGCAGCCAGCGAGGCGTGGGTGAGCGGAGTGAGCAGCCAGAGGACGGCGATGAGTGTTGGGCGCTGAGTGGCGGGAGAGTGCGAGAGAAGATGTAGGAGTGCGAAGGCGTTGGGTGCACGCCGAGCACAGGGCCAACGCGGGTCGAAGAGAGAAGCAGAAAGGGCAGCGGCTGCTGAGAGGGCGACCGTGGCGGCAGCGGCGGCGGCGGCGGCGGCGCCCGCAGCGTGGTGGTCCGACTTCCACCTGTCAGCTGCGCAGATGCGTATCTGGCCGGCGGGCGCCCCCTGGCGCGGCCTTCTCTGTCTCTCTTTCTCTCTCACTCTCGCCCTCGCTCTCTTTCTTTCTCCCTGGCGGGGCGACGAGACTCGGCCCCCACCTGCCGCCAGTCCCCGCCTCCCGCTCAGACGCTGAGGCGGCGGCCGCGGCCCCGGCTGAGAAACAAAGCTGCGGCGTCTGGGCATGTCTCCATGTGGGCGCGACGCGCGTACCGAGAAGCAAGGGCCGGCCGTGCTGCTGCGAGGGCTCTGGCGTGTTCTTGCCCTTGCTTTCCTTTTTTCGGGAATTCAACGAATTTTGTGGAAATTACTCACTGAATAACGAATAACGTAAAGTTTATGCCTTCTAGTATTATAATAATACGAAGATAATTTATTTCTTTTCGCTTCTTTTATAAAGAATACTTGAAAGCATCATGTTAATATTGACGTCGCAATGATGGGACAAGAGCTGGTACGTTTTTTGATTCGAAGTGTCTCATACACTTTCAGGGACCATAACAAACCATTAACAAAATTTTGCAATTTTCAAGAGATCGCTTTCAGAAGTTTATGTTAAGAAGAATAAAATTTTAGACTAGACCAAAATTCAGGTTTAAAATGAATAAATGAGAATCAGATCAAATTCAAAATTAGACATTTTTAGGGGAAAGATCTATTCAGTAAGTAAGATCCTTAGGATAGTTTCACATAGTGAATTTAATACTTAAGCTAAAGAATTTTCAGGGATCTATGACTACAATTCGTGTTTTTTCCAAAAGGAGGGTCCAAACAAAACTTTAAAACTTAACTCTTTTTTAAACATTTTAAATTTTTTCTGTCGTATTTTAAACGTTTATCTGAAATAAGCATGTTTTCTAGAAATATGTACTATTTCACAATAAGTACATTTGTTTTCAGCAAAAATTAGTACTGAAATAAATATGCAATTAAATTGCGCTGTATGGGTTTTTCCAAAACATACTCCTTGTGTGACTGCGACTTGTGCGAACAAATGATTGAAATTTGAATTCTTTAGAGAAGACTGAGCCAACTTGGATGACCGTCTCAGCGCTCGGTCCAAAGGGTCGCGAGTTCGAGTCGCGCCTCGGGCATGGTTGTTTGTCCCTTGGTTCTCTTCTATGTGTTGTTGCGGAGGGCCTCATTCTGCTGACCCCAGATCGGAGGATCTCGCAAGTGTGTTGGTGTCTTGTGTATGGTGGAATATGCGTCCCATATGGACGTAAAAGTCTAACTGGCTTTCAGCTGGAAAGAGCCCTAGCAAATAAGAAAGAGAAGCTTGATACAAAATTGCTCGGGCTACGCTGGTGATGCACATTACAAAACATGCAGAAATATAAGTATTTCTTAGGCAAAACGTTCTTTGTTCTAGATTTTCATTGATATTTTATGAAAGGTGCATATATTAATTATTTTAAAACTACATTTATCATATACCTTATTAACTAACTTATAAGTAACTTACAGTTAATAGTATTATTAGTTTATCTTACAACTATTAAAATGGGAGAGGGTTCGCATATGAGTCCTCTAATCAGGTTCCAACTCAGCGAATTTGATGAAAAAAGAGCGATAGGGGTATTTATAATTCTGGTCTGATGGATAGGATTTTTCGAGTCTGAAAGCCACCAGGAAGGGGATGTGATTAAGATGGAATAAAAATTTTTGGATAGGTAAGTAAAGTGCTGTGATAACGATTCGAGGTTACATTATTTGTGGAGTTGGATGTTGGAAACGATCCATAGAAGGTTAACTAGTACTCTAAGAAGCTAATTCTGTATTACTTGCATTTTATTAATGTTGGTTTTGGAGGCGTTAATCCATATTGAACAGGCATACAGAGGCAGAGGTCTTATGATTGTTTTGAGTATTAACATAGTGGAATTGAAAGGTATAGAGCTATTTCTGTCAATTTAAGGTTTTAGCTGCAGTAGTTTGTTATCTGTGTGATGCTTCCAATTTACTTTGGTATCAAGTTGTATTCTGAGATATTTAACCGGTTTGGTGGCGCGTATCTTTGCTCTAGTCTTTGCAACCAACGAGTCGAAGATGTATCTCAAGTTAGCAGAAAAGCTATGTTCGGAGGGTAGAGATAATCAGCCATATTTTAAGCAACCTACAGAAGGTGTTAAGTACATATGCTTTTATGCGTAGGATATTTACCGCAATTTCCTCACTGGCATCACAAAATCTGGGCAGAGAAGTCATATTTACGTATTCATTAATGTAAGTTAACAGCATTTTTATGAGAAATGTACATCATAATAGTCGAAAGTGGGCTGGTGACGTGAAACTCATAGTCAAAATCCTATTTCGACCGTCTTCAAAATAAACGAGAAAGTTGATAAAACTGTCGCGTTTTTCAAAGGTATCGCGCAGTTGTACAATAGTTTTTGAATAATTAATCTTTCCTTACACGAAGTACCAATTGTTTACCTCCGCAATCGACAAATTTAACCATGAGAAGACGATTAATGGAGGAAAAATTAACCGCGAGTTAATGGGAGATACGTATTTCACCCAGAAAAACTTGTAATCCGAACATTTAGTTTTATCGGGGTCTTTCTAGACACGTACTTTACAACAAGTGTTCCGTTAGTGCTTTGGGTAATGATCCTCATGTTCTTAATATTATTAAAACATATTTAAAAACATTTGAAGCATGCGCAGGTTATCATATGAAAAAAAGATATTTTTTTGTTCCACGAAATGATTTTTAAAAAAACGAAAGCAAAAAACTTAAAATGGCAAATTATTAAACGTAATTAACATATAACAAAAAATAATTATAATAATCATAATTAGAGAAACAAGAGATAAAATATAATTGCTTGCAACCCAGTATTAAAAATTGAATATAATTATTTCAACAAAAATTAGTGTATGAATTGACTTGTACAATCAACTGAGAAAAATTAAAAGTAGCGGTATGCGTGTATGGTCGATCAATATAATATTTTCTATTTAGTATATTACTATTTCTCATTGTGCGCTGAAATTAAAAGAAAACTTCGCAGCCTCCGGCAATGTTACTAGTGACTATGGGCGAGGACCAAAAAGAAATGCAAAATCAAAGAAACTGTTTTAATTTTGAAAGAAAAATGCAAAGGATTATGCTATTCCGTCTATTATCATTCTTCGCGCACCGACATAATTCTCATTATCACTATGTCTTTGCTTACGACACAGCAGACGTCTTGTGCAAAGACTCCAAGGAAGAGGCCACCGGACATCAAATATCTCTTATTCATGTGATGCGTTATAGAACATCTTTGGTATTCTTGGTATGTAAAGAACAGATTTACGTATACATACTTCTTTACCACGTTATTGCAGTAATCATAAAGATTTTTGTTAAGATATTTAAATATATTGTTGTGTTATACGATAATATTTTATATGATGTTGTGCAGTGTGGGTGCTAGTTTTTGAATATCCATTTCAGTACCATTTTTGCTGCTGGCAACTAGATTTGACTTAGAGTTAATTACTAAATATTGTAAATTGCATTTGTCTTGTATTTTATAGTTATTATGACTCTCTTCAATAAGCGCTGAATTAAAAAATGTAGTTTCAGCCCAGAAGATAATTTCTTATTGTGAAAAATTATATTTATCATTCGTATGAAAACAAGAATTTCCATGATTGTTTTTGTGATTCACGAACCTTACTGTAGAGCTAAGGGACATTTACCTCCTGGCAAAGTAGAGAAGCACCGTTCGCGTGCAATATGAGAGCAGAAGACGAGCGGCTCTGTTCAAGAATTCCCATAGTCCTCACGCAGCGCGGGAGGAACAGCACAGTTTGGGACGAGTTGTAAAATGAACTCACGACAATACGAGTATTTTTGTGGAGACATTGTGTCGTGGACACAAAGTAAGAATAGGAGTGCTTTCTACTTATTTAAGTGTTTACATTTCTTCGTCTTCTTGTCCAAGCCACAAAAAGAAATAAGGGCCGCGGTACTTCTCTAACTACAACAAGATGCACATCACACGCCAGAGTACATAAACATAAACGCTTTCCCCCCTCCAGAGATCCTTCGTTCGAAGCGGTTTTGTGTGCTGCCGCGCGTCGAAGATCGCCGCCCATTCAAAAGACGCAACTTGAGAGTTAAATTGGTCGCTGCCCCGCGTCCGAGCAAGCGGAAGCAAACCTTCAGACCCATGGGTGCTCGAATGCTACTGCTTGGTCACGCCCCAAACCCCACAACACTCCGTTGACGTTTCATTCGCAGAGTAAGGGCGAATAAAAGACGCACGCTGTTTCACTGTTGTACGACGATCTGGGTCTATATATTAGTGAAATAATTATAAACGTTTTCATTGCCAACAATAGTATTTACTATTGTTGGCAATGACAACATTTATAATTATTTCATTAGAAATGCCAACGATAACGCACCACAACACCTATATCTATATATTAGGTTGAGGCCGTTGATGAAAACATGGTTTCTCTTCATTAGAACAGATTTCAGGGATGTAAATAAATACTCCAGATACGAACTTAGATTGACACATTGTTTCAAAATAATTATTCAGAAAGTAATGGGGAAACTTACAAGCAGTACTAGATAAAATTAAATCTTAGTTACAAAAAATATTCTCGCAAAACTATCTCAAAAAAATATTCTCTAGAATGTGTTTCATCGACGAACGCAATCCCTTCGTGCTAAAGAAGTCATACGAAGTTCTAAAATATCTCATGCATTATAAAAATAGCTTTGCAGAACATGCAAGAAAACTGACAATAACACGCATATTTTCAGAAATCCAAAAAATCCTTAACTATAACACAAACTCCTGAACGTAACAAAATTATAGATTCCGCGGCCAACATATCTATTTTTAGAACATGCAATGAAGCGGTGACAAGCGTAATTCCAGGCGCGGATCTACGGGAAAGGAAATCCCTAAACTTTTTCTGTAACTATATATTTGTAACTTTTCACAAAACTTTCAAGCAAAAATATTTTCGGATAATTATTGAAACGAATAAGTATGAGCTGAGTGTATCCTGCGACATTTTACAAAATTTCATATAACATATTCGACCAAAACATTTTTAATTTTCCCTCCCAAAATTTGTGTCTGGATCCGCCCCTGGTAATTCGAGTGCGCGATCTGCCTCGGTCGCGGGACGTCGACAACCAGCTGAGCGCTTGGCGGCGCCTCGGAGACCCAGCCGCGCGGCGGCGGAGAAGACTCGCTTGTTTTCAGCGCCATTACTCCCGAATAGACGCGGCCGCCTCCCTGCCCCCCGTCTCACCCCCTCCTCCCCCCTGGACGCTGTGTCTTCGACCCTTCCTTCACTGTCGCCGCTACCGCCCGGGATTGGATTAGCCCCGCAGGGTTCCTTTCAGCGCTCGAAAGAAACCGAACGAAGTAAGACTCGGATTATTTCCAGCAATGATGGAAACTGTTCTGCGGATAAGAGGGTTAAACGGACACGAGCGACCCGACCAATTCACGGCCACAAATAAGCCTCCTTTCAGAGGGCCGCCACGCCGCCGCCGCCGCCGCCGCGACCTTCGTCAGGAGAGGGAGGCGGCGTTAAATGAAACGTGCCTAAGTTGCCGGCGCCAGCGGCGGTATGGTGGCGGCGGAGGCGGCGACGGTGACGATGGCGGCGCGCGGGGCGGCTGCTGTTTGTGATACATAACCGGCGTAAGGCCCTTAGCAGCGGCCGGGCCAAGCGCACTCGAACGAGTCGCAAAAGGACACAAACTGCGCTACAATGGACACACAAAGGCGGGTCTGCGGGGCGCGGAGCCGCACACTTGATGCAACAAACAGCGGCTTCCACTCGCGACGGCGGCGGCGGCGGCACCACCGGGCGGAAACCGTCATGCCGCCGCCGCCGTCATCATAGGCCTTGTGTCGCGGCTTTGCGGGCGTTGCGACGCCGTGGAGTAACAGAACGCGGGGCGCTCCTCGCAACACGCGGAGGGGACCCTTCTGCACCCGCGACTGGTCCCCCGGGGGGAACTAATGTTTGCTGATGAATGGCTGCCTTAACTGTATTAGATTTTATTATGTGAAGAGTAAAAGTTTCCTTAAGCCTTTATAAAATCAATGTGATGGCTGAAAGGGCTCAACTCTACAATATCTGCGCCACTCTTGAATTGTCTGGAAAAATAAAATCTTCAAAATGAAGAGGTGAGGATCTTGCAGGGAAGCCAAATACATATTCTGTCTGGTAGAGAAGAGTAATAACAAAAAGGATGTAAGAATTAACTCTTGCGTGAGTAGAAAGATGTGCTCGTAACATGAGTCAGAAATATCTATGAAGTATTAGTCTAACATAGAATATTAAATCTCGTGAACATATTATATGATGTGACATGATTATTCAAAATTCCATCTAAATCTCTAGACACAAAATGTGCGAGGATAGAGCTGTCAGAAAAAGAAGAGAAAAAGCTATTTTGAGTGGTGAAGTTTCTGGGCATAATGAATTTCATATTGTACTTGAACCACGTAATGCAATAAGTACCCCATGGAATAATTTTCTACTAACACGCAAACTTTACTGAAAGTCCGTAAATTAATTTAATTCGATTACATAAGATAGTCCCAACGAAATTACTCCATTAAAGAAATTATTCGAACATACTAAAATCAGTTCCACTACAACATTCTTTATGTTTCCAAGAAAAAATGGCACTAATAATACATTTTGTTTTAACATATTTTAAAACATGTAATAGCTCGTTGTAATGTGCCAGCTGACGAGAAGAAACAATAAAGCAACCATAAACAATGCTGCCTGAAGTTGCAGACCACCATACCACGCCACCAGCAACTCCTGCCTTCCCCGTGCCTCGACCCTCGACCTCGCCCTCGCCACGGCCTCCGAATTCCGATGAGGGTTTGTCTCCGCGTCGCCAGATTTACGAGAATCGAAAGAAATAACAACACCGCCGCATAAATAACTTCCTATGTTGGTTTTAAACACTTGCAAACAAAATATAACCCCCGAAAGTAGGAGAAGCGATTCAGAAAGTTACCCCTACTTCCTCCTTACAATTTAGCCCGCCGACAGCCAATGTCCCGTGGTAACAAATGCTCCGTGGCGACGGCGGCAGCGGCGGGGCCGACTGCCAGGAAGGGGGAGAGGGCGGCGGCGGCGGGGGAAGGCGACGGGCGCGGCTCGTTGCCTCCGGCGTCCGCCGCTAGGGCCCGCCAGCGCCGCCGGAGACTGCCTGATTTATGGGCCGACGCCAGCGCCCTCCGCCGATGGTGAAATATGAACTCCGGCGACGCGCCGAGTAATTCTGCTTAACGATTTTAAAATTACTCGCGCGGGCGCGGGGCTGCGGGCCGGTCTCGGCCCCCGACGCGGCGGCGGGGGCGGGGGTCGCAGGGAGAGGTGCCGCAAGGGTGAGAGCGGCGTTCGGTCGCGGTTGGATGGGCCTCCCACTCATCTTCATTAATAATATAAATTCATTGGCAAATAATTAACAGCAACAGCTCTTAAATGCCTCAGAATGAAAACTAAAACATTTCGCAATAAAAAATACGAAGATAATTGTCATCATTGAAATATAATAATAATATAATATAATAATATAAAAATAATATAATAATAATAATAATAATAATAAAAATAATGATTTCTTGACAATTATATTTTTCTTACAGATCTGGTAGGAATGCCAAGAAAAGTTTCCATGGTGACTTACTTAGTATTTCATATTTTGTATTGTCAATTTTATTTGTGTAGTGCTTACTGATTATTTCAACTATGAAATAGATTGAACATTTCCGATTTTTGTAATAATACTGTTATTGTTAAAATTCACGAAGTGAATTATTGTTGATCATTGTCAGAAGCACATCTTCCATTTTTCTCGTGGGGTGGTGAGTAGTGTCGCAAGAGTTCGGTGGTTGCAAGAGTGTGGTTGTTCTGCGCACTTGGAGCGCTCTCTGTGGCAGCGGACGCCTGCGCTGCCTCGCAGTTCCGGCGGCCGGGGGGGGAGGGTGAGGAGGGCAGCTGGGTGGCCGCGGGGCGCGCCGCTGCTGACTGCGCTCTCGCTGTTCCTCCGGGTGTTCTTCGCCCTCGCGGGATTTCCACGTCCCGAGGGCGGGAAACTGACCTCCAAATTTCCCCTAATGTGAAATCTATAGAACGTTCCCACCGCCGCCCGCGGGCAACGGCAGCAGCGCTCGCAGCCGCTCGCTCGCGTGACGCGGGGTGGCGGTAGCGGCGGCGGCGGCGCCAGCAATCACGAGTTTGTGACAGGCGATCCCGCGTCGCTAGCAACGCCCCTGCCCCGCCGCCGCCGCTGACGCTAGCTGCACTGTCGCCCACTGCCCACTTCGCCACCGCCACGCCTCTCTCCGCGAGCACCACCGCCGCCGCTGCTGCACCCTATCCACCGCATCCACAGCATCAGAGGCCCCGCTGCCGTAAACGCTACCACTGCCGACTCAATGCCAGGCGAAGTCGCCTCTTCCCCGCCCTGCCCCACCCGCAGCCCCAGTCTGCCTCGCCCCCGGCCCCGCGCGGCGTCAGACCGCGACCCCCGGCCCCGACAAACACTTGCCCACACGACGCTACCCTTAGTTATTCTCTTTCACTGGCGAGCTTCCCTCCCCTGATTTTTATTATAAATTTGCGCATCTCCTGGGCGGGCGGGGCAGGAAGGAAGGAAGGAAGGAAGACGGCGAGACGCGCGACGAGGCGCAGCGCCTGCCACCCTCGGCGAGGATAGCGACCTCGCCCCTCCCCTCCCGCCCCGGCCTGGCCTTCGCATGCGGCGTACAAAGGCGGACGCCATGCGCGACGGGTATCAGTTCTCGCAGGAAGCACGTCCGCGACACACGCGTGCGGCGTCGCGCCGCGCCGCGTCGCAATGCACATCGCGCAAGTCATGCCCCCACCCCCGGCCGCCGCGCTGCGCAGACATGCTTTAGAGCCTCCGCAGAGAAATCCATCACGTTTTCTTGCGTAACGATGAGGTCTGTGAGTCACGCGGCACCGCCAGAATTGTGGTTGGGCGCCGGGAAACATCCTTTATGCACCCGTTGGGTAAACTATACAGTAAGTGCGGTTTTACAGGCTTTTGTGTTTTTTTTTTCTTTTTACACGACACTTGGTGACCCTTCTCGTATCCCCGAAAGTGAAATTAAATAAAGAATAAAATGAATCACGGTAATGGAAGCGGTTGCGGAGATCTAATTGCTTGTCGACCCCCGGCGCGGGCGGCCTCTTCCACAACGCCCGTTCAGTTTAATCAACACGGCCGCTCTCCCTTCCTAGGAGTATTGATCAGGCGCGGACAAGCCTCAATCGAGATTCTGGACACGTAGAGCGGGCCGCGCGGCGAGGTCGTGCGGAGGGGCGGCCACGCAAGCGCGGCGGGGCGCGGGCGGAGGCGGAGGCGGCGGCCGAGACGAAAAGGAAAGCGGGCGGACGCGTCGCGGCCAGGCGTGGTGGTAAAATCTTGCCGCGCGCGTTCTGTGCGGTTCACTACGCGCCGCTGCGGGAAGCTGGAGGCGGCGCGCCGGCCGGGTAGGTAGTAGAGGCGCGCTGCGGATAGACAGATAAGGAAACTGAAACAGCGGCTACGAAAGTTACAAAAGGGTCAGCGTCTGAAGACAACAGAGTTGGTCTCGTAGTAGACAGTAGATGGAAAGGCACAAGAATGAAACTAGTTAAGTCCGATAACTAGGCCAAAGGAGAGTGGAATAGTGGCCAATGGAGCGTGAGAAGAGTGAATGCGAAACGTGTGGTTTTCTGGTGTGTCTTAAAGCAGAAGAAAGAAGGCGATAAAAGACGTATTAGGAGTCTGTAATGGGCGAAGAGAGAAATTCAAAAGGGCAAGCCTCAGCGGCAAAAAAAATGTGCCTGGTTAGACTCGAGGAATTCGTGTGATATTGAAGGGAGAAGAATTTGAAGAAGCAGTGCAAAATAGGAAAGACTACTGTAATCGCCAGCAACGAAAAAACCGGTGGCTAAGAAAAGCCAGTGCTGCAGAGGGAGACTGCCCCGTGAGTGAGACGTATGCTGAGGTAGGCGGGGTCGGGGCGGGAAGGGCTCCCGAGTGGAAGCGTAGAAGCGGGAGGGCTGGGGGGGGCGGGGCGGGGCGGGCGGGCGGACGCGAGGGAGGAGCGGCGCGGAGATGCGTGTGCGCACGCAAGGGCCGCCCTCCTCGGCGACCCCGCGGCGCGCCTCCGAAACCAAATCGCCCCTCTCCTTATTGATTTCCCCGGGACGGCGCGCGACACACAAAACGCGCGCGCGCTGGTGCGCGTCGGGCAGGCGGCCGTGCCGCCCCCCCGCCCCGCCTCTCCGCCCGCCTTGCCCCGTTGAGCCCGCCGCGCCGGCCAGCGGAAAAATGCGCCGCCCGCGGGGCGTAAAAAATGAAGCCGCGTCGCGCAGGCGGACGCGTCGGGAGCGCTCGCCCGCGGCGGCGGCGGCGGCGGCGAGGGCGGAGGCTGCCAAGAAAGAGGCTGGGCTGAGGTTGGCGGAAGGAGAAGGTGGTTGAGCGACGGCCCTGGGGGATGAAAAGAGCGGCAACGGAACGGAGGCGAAGATTGAGCCAATGCGACAACTGGAGCTCATCTGGAGTCACGCTTATAATGAGCATGGCGGCTCAGTTGATTTGTGTACTTCGATGTGGTTGCCGATTCTGGCATTCCCTCCTCCAGTGACAGAAAACGATTTAACTTATTTATGGAAACGAAGCTTTTAAAGCAAACTATTGATAAAGTCGAAAATCGATTTCATTAAATTTAATTTGACTATTGAGAGTATCACACAGAATAATAGCAGCGGAGTCTAGAAGTTCTATTGAATATTCCAAAACAAAGGGGTGTGAGTATTACATGAACGGATACACAATGAGAATCAAGTGGTGCTTAAACAGCAAGTATTTTCTCGCATTATTCCTAATAGCTACCTTTTATGCAATTGTTTATCCAAACTAGAATTCGAATTAATGTACTTAGGTTTAGTATTTTATGAGTGTATCTAATGGCTCAGTTGGTACAACCACCTTCCTGACGTTTTAAAATAAAATTTGAACATGTGCTACTTATATTTGAAAAAAATGCTATTTGTTTTGAGAAAAGTTTATTAACTATGTAAAAAAAGTATTTAATTATGTAAAAAACTAGAACGTACGGACAAATCTTTATTTTCAATATTGTAGTTATAATGTATGTGCAGTGATATTCTATCGGTAGAAGCGGAAAAAGACTGAATTTCTACAATTTTCAAATGACACGAATTTTAACCAAAATGAGACCAGTTTTTAAGCGTCATCTAAAGCTATTCGAGAAAAGCATTTATTTCAAAAATTTAGAAAATTCTGAAAATGTAGTTGAGGAATCGTGCAATTACCCCCAAGTAAAATCGTAATATCCGCTTCAAACTCAGATGGCTTACAGTTCCATTAAATCGATCTCGGTTTTCAATTCTGGGGAAAAACGGCTGAACGAATTTGGTGTTAGCACTGACCTTGGACGGACAGATGGAGGAATGGATAGACAGACTATTTGCCATCAAACGGTTTTTCTGTTTCAAGGATCTCCTAAAATGAATTATAACTACACAATGTGTTAGAGGCAGTGATTAACTATATTTATATATATGAACAATGTTATCATATTTTTCGTTACCACGGCCCGGCAATGTGAGTTTTTCTGACAAAACTTCTGGTTCACGATTACAATATTTTCTCTTCTTACTTATTTCTCTTAAAGTATAGCCATTTTTTAGGAAATTTTGAAAATGTCTTTGATGCTTCATGTAAAGTATCCCTAGAAATTGAAATTCTCTTTTTAAATTCACAGGATCTCGTGTTCTGCCATATCGATCGGGAATATATATTTTTTCGAAAAAATTCTATTAAAATTTGAAGGCTAATGTTGTACAGATGAACGGACTGTCGGACGGACAGACACAGACGTTTTGTCGTAAAAAAGTTCTTGGGTATCAAGGACTCACGTAAAGTGGATTCTATGTAACTACGTAATATTTTTGAGGAAGTTATTTACTACAGAAGGGCGGATAATTATTCACGTTTTCGTTGTCAGGATACCACAATACGAGTTTTTTTGTTAAAAAATTGCCAATTTTCGATAAACCATTACATTATTTTTCTTCACTACTTAAGTACGTAGTATGCGAAAAAGTAAAAAGAACTTAAAAGAGAAATTGGTTAATGATTTGAGATAATAGTGAACTTGCTAAGGGTTCGTTCACATGACTGTACGTTGGATTCAAATTGCTTTAACATTATGCAAGTAATCTGAAAGATATTCAATTATTTTTTTTAAATATTTGATTTATTTTATTTCTTTGTGGTGAACGTTCTTATGTCACTTAGAAAGTCAAACTTGTGTCTTAATTGAATATGCCTTGTATTATAAAAGTAGAAAAGAAAGCACGTGCAGCAATTTCAGATACGTATTGACGTATGTGGTATACGAATGAAAACGGCAGGAAGCGAAGAAACAATAAACTGTTAATTTTCCTTCAGAATAAAGATAATGTATTTTCTTCTCTCACACTGATATTTCATTTTACTAATAATTACTGCGAGGAATAGTGTTAATTGCCGATATTGTGGTATAAAATTAGTGTAATACACAATAGAGCAGAGCTATATTATAAAGTAAAGTACTTAGACCTCTGCGAACATTTCGCACTTCCATAATATTTCTTTTAAAGAAAAATAGCTTTAATCTTGAATTTAGTTTTAAATATCCACGTTTTGAAGTGGTCGTTATATAATATATAGATATCCTGCGCAAGTAAACGTCGCATACAAACGTTTATTAAAGAATAGAAAAACTTAGGCCAGTTCTTTCATTTTTCTGTCATTTTTTCTTCTGCAAATTTGCAATCTGTTCGTTTTGAACATAGTGCAAATGTTATACAGTACAACAAGAAAATGACAGAAATAACTCACTTCTATGACACTTTTTATAGGTTTCATTAGTCTACAATATGCCTTTCGTTTCAGTGTGTGTACATGTAGACTGTTATCTAGTAGGTTAATTGAAAGGTGATTCGGGTGTTCGTACAATCTCTTCTGATATATTTGACTTCTCTTGATAATGAGGTCACCCAGTTGAATTATGTCGAGGTCTCTGTATATAATCTTGTTAGAAACAAACCATGGGGCGTTGCAAATGCTTTTTATAATTTTAGTTTCGAATCTTAGAAGAATTTCCAGATTTGATTTGCTAGCGGGACCCCATTACTCAACATTGTAAGTGCATGCTGGTTTCATAAATGCCTTGCAAATAAGCACTTTGTTTTTTACCGAAAGTTTCAATTTTCGGTTGATGAGCCATGATAATTTCAGTACTATATATTGTACTTCTCTCCTCTTAATTTCAATATGATTTCTCCAAGTTAGTCATTTATCTAAATATAGCCCAAGTTACTTTATTGTTTCTGTTTGGACGAGTTCGATGGTACTTAGATTTACTTTAGAACACTTGTTTTCTTAGGAAGAAAGTGATATGTTGCGATTTTGCTGCATTGACTGTGACCCCCCCCATTAATATGCTTCGATTTTATCGAGGATCTTCAAGATGTGAAGGAGATCCTGAAGAGGTGGATTATCGTTTACCGCTAGAATGGCTGTGTCGTCTTCTAAGGTGGCAATTGAGTTGTGTTCAGGAACTGGCAAAACAAAAGTGTATATTAGGTATAAATATTAGGTGATGCAAATATACTTCCTTGTGGCATACCTGCACAAATATGTTTGAACTCTGAGTTAATGTTATTTAATGTCTCGAGAGCATCTATAACGTTTCGGGGCCGCTGTTTGAAAACATTCACAATATGTATATTGTTTGAAAATCATTCCGAGGCGAGCAAAGTAGTATTTAACACAGAAAAAGAACAAGGACGGAAGGACGCTTGACACACGGGCACTGAGCCGGCACTGAACTGGCCGAACCCGGCGCGGTTACCTTCGAACAACAAAGGAGAGCTGTAACCCACTCTGCTTTTCCCTAATCTTCACTTTACGAATATATTTCGTGCAACCTAGTATTCTCCTTAGTAACTTAATTTCAGCTATCTGTATTCTTCTTGAAGTTCTTGTTCCAACTCTCGCTGCCGTACAGAAGAATTGGAAGAGCCATAGTCTTAATAATTTTTTTCTTGTATTTTACCTTGTTTAATTTTTTGGGGTATTATGCCACAAATTCTTTGGGACCTTGCCAATTTAATGTTCATGTCTTTATTGGTATCTTGATCGACTTGGCAACCTAAATAGCAGAATCAGGAAATTTGTTCTAAAATTATTGTATCGAATAGTTTTCCCCAAAATGCCATCACCTTTGTTTCTTCTTTCGATAATTCAACATCGTATTTTTTTTACTTTAAGTGATTTTAGTAGAATAGGGCACACTATAAATCATCTTTAGTTTTCTGGATCATTAAAGCGGACGCTAGTCGTCGTCTGTTTCCATCCGGTAACTTGAATTTTAAACTTGCAATTTACTCAACTCCGAAGAGGTTACAGGCCTCTCGCGAAGTTTGTGGTGTGATAGGATTTATATCTTATGGTATTTGTACCAGCCTTCATGTGTATTAACCTCTCATGAAGGGTTGTTCTTTTCGACCAAATTTGGACTTTAGGGACTTCGTCCTTGTTTCCCCGGACACGGGCTCCCCCTAAGAATCTCTGGCGAGACGGAATACTTGTCAATTTTAACAGTAAATCTAGAGAATAGATGAAGTTAGTGAATTGTGAGTCACCGATTTCACTCCGCTCATATCGTTATACTACAATGTGCTTTTAGTGCATTAATGCCAGTAAATTAAAAAAGAAGGTTATACGTTTGGTCTATGACACGCATCAGTTTTTGATAGAGTTTAGGAAGTTCCAGACCAAATTATTCGAAGTTTCGGTGCTAAGGACGCACATATAATAATTTTCCAGTTTGAGTTTTTATTTGAATTCGGATGAATTTCAGCTTCACATGCCTTTATGAACATTGTTTTTCATTACCTTACAATACAGTAAAGTGTTCAGAAACATAAAACACGTTTAACGTCAAGAAACATTTTCACTAAAACAAAAATAATTAATTGTGGGAAAGAAATGCCATAAGATTAGTTGATATAGTAACCTTACCACACAAATATCTTGTACCCAGATATCTTCCTCACATAGTTATAAAACGAACGCAACATTTTATGAAGCTCAATCTCGATCTAAGTTAGTTGCACTAGCACGTAGATTGTAATGTCATAGACATCACAATCAAATCGCCAAGGTGATGAATGAGTAGTAGTAATGTTGAAATGCAAGGTTCTCTAGCGGTGTGAATAGATAAAGGTGCGAAGAATTCCTTTGCTATTTCAACTCTTTACAATCCTAAAAAACACAAATTGTATCTCTAAAATGTTAACAAAATAATCTCAATTTTTGGAAGGCAGTACCACCAGTCTCTATTTAATAGACATAAAGTTACATTAATTAATATCATATTACTCGCAATAATAATACGCTAGTACTTAGACTCAACATAAATTATTCAGAGCTCACGCCGTCTGATGATGATCCAAGCGTTTTTTCACGTACTTAAAACCCAGTCATTAGAATATAACAACTCTGTATTTTTGTTCACTGGAAAGCGGAGAAACTTCTATTCGAAATGTTCGCGTACAGCTGTAAAAATCGATTCACGAATACCTGTATCCACAGCGAGAACGGCCGTAACTGCTCGAACGAAAGTGAGCGTCAACATTTGCAACAAAGGCATTCCTGGAGCGGCCGCTTCGTGTGCGAGCGCCTCTCCAGTTCGTAGGACAGCGCTCGTCACGGGGAGGATTTGCGTGGGTGGAGTGGCGCGCGTCATTAGCTGGATTATCCGGCGAGTGCACGGCGAAGCCGCGGCTGCCACTGCCTTTGCCATTCCCATCCGCGCCGCCCCACCCACGCGCGCCTCCGCCTCCGCCTCCGCCCTGATGTCGTCTCCGACCGCGGCCCGCCACCACCACGTTCCCGTTCGCCCCATCTCCATCACCACCTCCGCCTCCACTATCATCACCACCTTCGCTTTCACTTCCATCACCGATTCCGCTTCCACCTCTCCATCCGTCTTCGCCTCCACCTCCAACTCCCCCTTCGCTTCCACCTCCATCCCCATTTCCACCTCCCCCACCACCATCGCCTCCACCTCGGCCTTTGCTTCCAACTGCACCTCCAACTCCACAATCGCTTCCGTTTCCGCCTTCGCCTCCTGCCTCCACTGCCACCTCCACCATCGCCACCAGAACGCGTGGCATGCGCAGCGGAGCGCGCGGCGTGGAGCGAGGACGAGTTGACAGAGCGCCGCGCCGCCTGGTTGCGTCCGCAGCGCGCGCTTCTCGCCCGCCCGCCCGCCCGCAGCGCGACGACCAAGCGGAGCGGGGCTGGGGCTGGGGCTGGGGCTGGGGTTGCGGCTTCGGCGCCGGTGGCTGCCCTAGACAAGCGACCACTGGACCGACGTCGCCGAGCTGTGTGCCGCACACACGCCGCGTTCGATACACTGAAACGCGTATTTGACATGCCGGATTGGACGCTACATGATGTTGAGATTTAAGGTTTCCGGAGGGGTGAGGCAGCAAATGGAGCCAGTTAATCATAGCGATGCTTGTGATTGTCATGATGAAATTGTAAAGGAATTTGGCATTGATGATGACGTATCAACATAAACCTTTGTTAGAGATGAAGAAATTGATACATGTAGTATAATATCCTACACTTCATCTATGTTATAAAGATTATAAATGAATATCGAGTTTTAAGAAAACCGTATTGACAGGAAAGACACCAACCAGAAATTCAAAAGTGGACAAATATGAATTATAAAATGTATAAATCGTTGTGCCTGTTCACATGAAAGTTCCTAAATGAAAACACCGATTTCATTTCATTTTATTCATTTTTTAAAGCAAATGTTATGCTGAAATCTGACGAATTCTCAATATTACAAAAACTTCATAATGAACACTGGTTTCATCATCATAGTATCTATAATATTAAAGAAAATTTGTCTTTTGTCATCAAAACCAAATTTTCAGGAAATACATCTAAGAGAGTTAATAATGTGAGTAAGAAAAGGCTGTTTTGTGAGATACTGAGTTATATGCAGAAAGTATGTGCGTTTAAGTTCAATTCAAGGAAAATTCTCGTTAGACACAATAAATTATCTGAATCCTCCATGGCACATAATATCAATGTTTAATTCCACAAAGATAGAAATGTAATTTATTGCGGTAAAGACCACGTTCCCATTAAGCTAGTTCCATTTCTAGAAATTGGAGAGGGAGGATATTAAAGCTAAGTTTTTTTTTCCCAATTTTTTTTTTTTTTTTTTTTTTTTTTTTTTTTTTTTTTTTTTTTTTTTTTTTTTCCCCCCTTTAAAAGAAATTTGGGGAGAAAAAACAAAATAAGAAAAGGCCAAGGGCAAGGGGGGTGGGGGCGGGGCCCCAAAAATTCGAACTAAAATTTGCCGGGGCGGGCGGGGCGTCCCCGCCGGCGTCGCCCGCGGGAGGCGCGCCCCGCCGTGGCGCGGGGCCCAGCCGCCCCTCTTGATTATCGGCCAGAAGCAAAGTTCCGTGTCCCGCGGCGCGCACCGCCCCGCTCGCGCCCCCTCCCCCCCGGCCCGCAGACCCAACGACGCGCCCTGCCGTCCGCTTCGCCCCTGCGGCGCGCGCCAGCTGCGCAGGCACCTTGCCACCAAC
>BOPP01000082.1:1402333-1414310 GCA_017312745.1 Gryllus bimaculatus
CTTGATTAACGACGCTCGCCGACGAGGTGCAACTGTTTTTTCGCCGCCGCGGCCGCCGCCGCTGGACTTGTCAAAGAGCTTATATTAACAGACAGATACAGCCCAGAGATTAGGCCGCCGACCGGCCACAGTCTGGCGCCCAAGTTCGTCCCCGGCGGCGACGCGACGGCGGCGGCGGTGGCGGCGGCGAGCCCGGCGGGCGGCGCGGCGCCTGGAGTCGCTCGACCAAGAAATACCCGGCGTCCCTCCTAACGAGACCCTTCTCCGGCAGGCAGCGCAGGGCCTCTGCCGACGAGGTTCGCCTGGAAGGAGGGCGGGGGTATTCACAAAGAACTTGGACAGTCCTGATAGTAACGATAGAAGAACGGGTATTTGTTAACAATTGTAGTTCAATGTTATCACTATAATTATCAGAAACATTATGGGGTATGGGGATGTGATGGGGGTGAGGTGTCAATAGAGTTAGTGGCGATGACGATAATTCTGATTCTTATAATGGAAATGTTGGCTGCGGAGGGACGGTCACGTCTAACATGTGGCATAAAACTACAAGAAAAATATGTGTAAAAGACAAGGAAAGAAAGCGAAATGTTGAGGTTGGAAAATGCTGACTCCTTCGATGTTACTAGCAATCTAGCACTAGCACTACTAACGTTGATGGCATGAAGTGAACAAAAATTGTAGTAATGGTTTATTTACTACATATGGACAAAAGACATCATTGTAGGAATAGTTGAAGAGTAGTCTGAGCATGATGCTGGAATAGTAGACAACATGACAATGACAATGCGAATGATAATAAGATGGATGATAATAAGATTCTGATGGTGATAGGTAGGGATGGCTGTGATGCTGGGTGAAGGAGGTGCTGGCGACGGTAGAGGGGGGGGGGCGATGATAGCCGGGGCAGGGACAAAAGGTGGTAACTTCAGCCTCTGGGTAGCGCCAACATGCATGTGTTCCTAAATGGCTGCTGATAGTGTTGATGACGTCGACCTCGAAAGTCCAGGCAGCACTGGTGCTGGCGCTGCGGGCGCCCGTGACGGCAGCCAGTGGCAGGCAGTGGTTGGGAATGCGCAACCCGACAACCCTCCGAGAGCGGAGATACCGATCCGGCGATTCCGGTGCAGCGTCGACTGCTGTGTGAAACGAGCGATAGGCAGGGCTGACCCAGTATCTGCCGTCACCATCTGCCGTGGAGGCACACGGACGGTTACATTACTCCTCACACTACAAGAGTGAAGATGGATCTATCGAACTCCAGAGAGGAAAAACTGGCAGGTGGTGCATTAATTGAAAGATGCCAATGAGATAGTTGTAACAGTTTTTCGAGTTGGCGAAAACAGATCCAAAATGAATAATTTTGTTTCAGAGCCTTGCTAATGACATGTACTATTTTTTACATACTTATTTATCTCGATTCCATTTCTCCCAGAACTCGGGAAAAATACAAAAAAAATCTCCATTACTAGTTTCCAATGTGCGTAGAAATTGGAAAAAGTATGGAGCTTCTGGACATATGCGAGATGTCTATAGTTTTTGTGGGAAAATTTAAAAAACAATTGAAATTTTTGATTTTGACAAATAATGGAACTATTTGATTGTTATCCCGTTTTTTTCTCGTACTGCGCGTACTGACTGATTTCCCATACTCAGTTCGTTACCGCATTTCATACGACGACCTTCATGTGACAGCAAGTCTGTAAAGAAGAGGGCGCCCGACATTAAATATTTATAACATTTATTCAGCTGTTGCAACTTTTTGATATTTTAATCGCGTATGGGCCACTACTGACCTTACTGAACATATTTCTATCTTCGAGGCTCATTTGTTTATATTCTGGAGAAATCAACGTGTGGAGTTTTGGGGATCAGCTTTTCCGCTATATCCCTTGGTTTAGACAAAGTTTGAATATCAATTAAGGTGAGATAGTTTGTTATATTATTATTATTATTATTATTATTATTATTATTATTATTATTATTATTATTATTATTATCATTATCATTATTATTATTCCTATTATAATAGGGTGATGATAAGGGGTCAAAAGACTTGGAGCCATTCCAGCATTCGCCTCGTGACCGAGGGAAACCACGAAAACCCTGGTCAGGATGGCCAGCACTGGGATCGAAATCGGACCCCTCGATTGCGAATACTCTGAGTTATTGCAATAATCGAAAACACTTGTTTTATTAAAATATTTAATTTATTACAGTGTTAAAAGAGTATTTTATTTACTATTGAGCGCCGTGCAAGCTACTTTGTGGAACTCCATTCCGTGTGATTTTGTCCACCAGCACACACCACATTTGTTTATCCAGGCCATTCGGTTTTTCATGTCAAACGCCACTAACTAAAGTAATTGGGTTTAGTAACAGGGAAAAATGAGGTATTAGAAATTCTGTTATTCATAATAATTAATGTAGGATACTTTAAATTTGTAATCACGTGAATAGCATTCTGTAAAATAAAATAATTTATTAATTACTAAAATAGTTAAACATATTTACAGAAAAATCGTTGAGAGGTTGCAATAAAAATGTGAAGCTATCCAAGATTATGAAACAGGAACAATTTATAAATATTTTTACTGAAGAAAATAATGAATTATTTCATTGTAAAGAAAAAGTAACTAAATAATAATAGTCATTTCTGTTTCATGTACTTTTACTCAACAAATGTATACACTTGAAAAAATTATACGATTATATTTACAACTCTTTAGTACGATATTTTGGGTAGAGAACTATTATTGAGATTTAAAAACAAAGTTAGGAGGCAGCGTGACCCTGCATCCCAAAAGGAAAACTTAAAAATGGTAAAAAATATGAAAACAACAATTTGCAACAAAATGATGTATAACCATAACGAAAAATGAATCATTACTCTAGAGATTCTATTCCCGCTCATCTTACCAAGATTTTATTGACATTTTTTATTGAAACATCGACAGTATTTTAACACTACAAATTCAGGATGTATTTATTTGAAAAGTGAATTCTTGAAACATTTGTTCCATGATCAAGGAAAAAATTCCAAATCGTAATGAATCATGTATTCTAAAGACACAAACAATAGATGATCTCTAACGTGAGCTGATAGCTGTTAAACAAAAAACGGAATAGCTGATTGTATTGAAAGCGAATCCGAAAGTTAGAGAGTGTGCACCCACGCCCCCCAGAAGTATTCTCGTCATCCACTTCGTAATCACCCACCCGGCACCCCAATTCGTCAAGCTACCTCCCACGGCCCTTCACATGCGCGCACCTCGCTCCTACCGATTTCCTGTGCTCGCCGCCCACACGCGCGCCCCTCCGCCCGCCCTCCTGCTCCTCGCCACGGTGGGCCGGCCGCCTGATCGCCGTGGGCCGCGGCGGTGCTATTGAGACGGGGAGCGCGGGCGCGGCGCGGGCGGCGGTCGCTCCGGAGTCTGTGTTCTCGGTAAAGGCTGTCAGCGGGCCTCGTTGCTTGGCGCCCGCGCCGAGCATTATACCGCATCGCTGCGCGGCGGGGCGGCGGCGTGGGGCCGCGTGCGGAATGCGGCGGCGGGCGGGGCGGGGCGTGGGGCGGCGGCCGGATGCCGGTGCTATCGGGCGGTTATCGGCCCGCCGGCGCGCCACCTCGCACCCCGCCACGCGGCGGCCGCCCGCCGCCGGAGCCACGCCACGCCACGCCACGCGGCGCCGCGCCGCGCCGACCGGCCGCAAGAATGCGCCACAGCGCGCCGCCGCGCCCGGAATCTATATTTTCCCTAATTTATAGAGGGGTCGGCTCGTTTCTCCGGTAGCGAGCGGCTGCTGACACACGGGAAGGAACGTCGGTGGCGGAGGGAACGAAGGCCACACCGAGTGCTGGAGAGGGCAGGTAGCAGCAGTGCTAATGGAATAACTATGGTCGGGTACGTGATAGAGTTGCAAGCAGAGGTGTGGAATGGTAATAGTGGAAGTGGTACTATCAGGAGATGTAATGGCGTTTGAAGTAGTATTGTAAAAATGATTAGATGGAATAAAGCATGTTTGCGAAACGAATCCTTTGATGGGACGAGGCAGCCACCGATGATAACGACGTTGGCGTCGCTACCGGAGTTGTGGAAGAAAGCGGCAACGGCGCAGGTAAATGGGGAAAGTGAAGATGTTGGGGCAGGTGCATCAGAAGGGGGATATTCGCTGGGCGATGGGGAACACAAATGACGATAAGAACTGCGGAAATTAGAGGAAGGACCAACCCGACCGGGACCACGAAGATGATAAGAATGGTGCGACCAGCGGGAAAACGACTATCGCGAGCGGCGGAGTCGCCGGCGCGAGTGAGGTGGGTGAACGATGGCGGTAGCGCTGCAGACGACGCGTCGTCGGCCGCCGCAGCGGTAGCGGCGGCGGTGGCGGTGGCGGTGGCGGTGGCGGAGCGGCTGCGACTGTAGTAGTTGACGTACGGTCGGGGGCCGGTGCGGCGACGCGCGCGCGGGTGGTCGCGGGTTCAACCCCCTCCTGGCGGCGGCGGCGGCGAAGGCGCGCGGGGCCCCGCCGCCCGGGCGGCGCCGCGACCGCCACACTCGCCGGCCGCTCGACGCATCGATCAATTAGGCGGCCGCTACCCATGGCCACCTTGGCCCGTGACGTCAAGGAATCGCCAGCCGCTCCGCCGCACAAGCGAGAGCCTCGCAGGGTTGTTCGGAGAGGAGCTTCTCTAATCCGCTCTTTCACTTTCTGAGAGAGACTCTCTGTACTTGGTATGCATGAATTCGTCACAAAAAAAGAGAGTAGCAAAGGTAAAATAGAAGCATGTTATGATAGATTTATGACGATTATCTCTTCCATTTGTGAATATGAGATAGTTTTCCTGTCACAGTCAACAAAAGAAAACGATATTGACACCCTATCAAAAGTCAATGATAGCAGTCCAAATTTTGTTGGTACTATTTTAGAGTAAAAATTAAAACAACTGAGAGTTGTTCTAAATACATGAACAAATCACATCAGAGTATTAAGTGAACCTCCGACCGCTTTTTTCATTTCCCTATCAGTTATCTAATAAACCTATAATATAAATTATGCATAGAGTTTCTTGCTATCGTGCCTGCGAACAATTACAGACCTACCTAGTTTTCCTATTTTCCCCGCTGCTGTTGTCTTGGCATATGTAACTCATATCACAAGTCATGTCTGTTTTCAGATGATTTAGCCGCTCATCGATTAAAACAAATCCTCTCCTAATATTCTACGCTTATACAATCTACATTGTGTTTACGTTCCTGTGTTCTGAATGTGGAAAACAGCAACACGGTCTCCGAATTCACGCTCATGCAAGGGCTTGCACGTACCGCAGTAAGTAAACATTGAACCGCGCAATCGTCCGGTGATTGATTAATTGATTGTTTGGTAGTGATTTCGGGTGCGTCAAATTTCAAGTTCATCAGACCCGTAAGTGTAGTGCATGTTTTACTCGAGAGGTGGTGGTGGTGGTGATTTTCTCCTGCCGGATGGCGAGATCTGGCGCCGACTTATTGCCTGCTAGCGGAGTTTTCTCCAAAGTGGCTTCTCCCACCAGCACGGGAGCACCACCCGAGTCGGGACAAGCTCAAGCTCCCAACTGGTCTCAGTGGTAGTGTAGTGCATGTTGGTGTAAGTGTATGTACGTAAACGGTAAGAGCAGGGCAAGGAAGAGGAAACAAAGATCGCGCGTGGTCTGTGGCCCGTTTGTGTACTACTCCGACGTTCGCTTGGGGTTGATCGTAAAAACCACGGAAAACTACCAATCGGAGCAGACGGCCGCTACGATTCTCCTCCAGACAAAGACTCAATTTGACCTGAAAAGCTAGTGTCGAAAATTGTGCGGCGGCGGAGGTCGGGACTCGAACCTAGGACCTCCAGGTCTTTGGCACTACAGTGACATCTGTTGATGTCGAGGCCTGGGCCACTGTGTGTGGGTGTTGAGGCCTGAGCCACCTCTCTCGGTGCGATAGTCCGGTAACCGCCAGCTCCAGGCGCGTAAGCATTTGAGAAGCGGCGCTGGAGGAGGGGTGTGCCCGGTCCTCGTCTCCCTTGCCCCCGACACCCTCGCCCCTGACCCGGGCCCGGCCGCCCCGCCGGCGCCCTCGCAGCCACAGCGCCGGCGCGCGCGAGGGAGCGGCGCCACGCGCCTGCGAAATACGATCGGAAGCTGGCCTCAGCGGGCGGAAGCAGGCGCCGCCGCGAGGAGACGGCCGCGCCGCTCTGCATCACAATAGCGGCCATCTTCGGCGTCGCCCGCGCCGCTCCGCGCAGCGCCGTGGCCTCCAGGCGGGCGACGCCGGGCGCGCCCCTCCCCCCTCCCTCGCGCCCGGGCCGCAGCCGGGCCGGGCCGGGGCGGGGACTCCGCAATGCAAACAACACTCGCCGGCTGACTCACGACGCCGCGGCGGAAGCGGCGCTACAAAGTGGCCACATCCCGGCCGCCGCCGCCGCTCGCGCCGCCCCCCCGCGCTTCCTGGACGCACGCACGCGCACGAGAAAAACGCCGCCGCGGCGTCGCGGCGCGGCGCGTCGGGTGCCTTTATGGCGCGAGGGCTTTGTGTTCGAGGACAGGGCGACGGCCCCGTGCGGAATCGGTGTTGTTCACGCTTCTTGAGTCGGTGCCAGGAACTGGGAGAAGGATGAAAGAGAGCGGGGGAGGTGGGGCTTCCGATGGCCCCGACTCAACAGCGGCATACAGTCGGTGATGAATATAGTAACGGCAATGACATTAGTCCGGCAGTGGATCGCTAGATCTTTGATAGTGACGGCAGTAGTGACATATTATTTATGCAAGTTTGTGTGAATTTTGAAAGTAACGTTGAGGTCATAGCTGACGTGGAAAGTGGCAATGTCTACGTGTTGGGTAGGTCAGCAATGGTCTGTGTCAGACCACAAAGAAAATTACAGGATGATCAGTCAATTGAACAAATGAGAAAATATACAGAGAATGGGGATTACCCAAGGATAATGGATTGTGAACGGTGAAAGTAGTGGATAAGAGTTCAGAAAGATGACACCAGTGTCTATGTCTAAAGGCCACGCCTGCAAATAAGTGAATACTTTTATTGAGTAGCTGATTAAGAAGATGTGATACCAACGATGATGTTGCAAATGTGTAATTAACCTCCGTGGAAACGAGAGAACCCCGCGAGAACCTCCAGCAAACCCGCTTCGTCCTCCAGGAATTCCACATCAAGCGACGAGGACTTCCAGCGGCGCAGAGCTTGACCGCCCCTCCCAGAGTCGGTGCATACTGAGTAGCGCGTGTGGCGGGTGGCGGGTGGCGCTCGCGGGGGCTGAATGGGTAGGGGCGCCGGCGAGGGGCTGCAGGCGGCGCGCCGGGTGCGTCGCGATCTGCACAATGGGCGGCGGCGACGCGAGGGGCGGCGCCCGATGAGGTCTCAATCCATTAGCGCGGCGCCGATTTGTCACGCGGCGCGCCGATCACGTCCGGCCGCGTGTCGCACGAGCGCTCCGCTCCGCTGCCGGGCGCTGGGAGGCGAGCTACCCAGCACAGAGAAAGTTACGTAATGCGGAGCGAAAAAGTGCTAATTTTCGGCAGAGAAGCACTTATTACAGGACCCTGGTAAAGAAAATGTAGATAAATACAGTTGCTGCATTTAGAAAAAATCTTCTGACGTGGTGGAGCCAGAATCCATGTTTTGTGGGTTCTTGATACCAAAAAATCAATCAAGGACCGTCGGTCCGTCCGCCTGTCCGTCTGTAAACAACGCTAGCGTCTAAACCGTTCAGTTGATTTTCCCCAATCTATCTAGTTGATGCCGTGGCTTCTTTAATTTGAAACTGATTATTTAATTTGTGTGTGTGGTGGGAGATGTACTTTACATGGAGCCCCTGCAACATTTTCAAAAAAACTTAATGATTTTTATCCAATTTTGTTGCTGGATAGTGTGAAGAATGATTAAGAGAATTTTTGTTGAAAACCTTGATTTTTTGAAAATGGAAAATTCTAAAAAATTGGATTCTTCCTACAACTAAAATATTAAAGACAGAGATGTTTTCTTTTGATGAAATCTGTTCTTTATAAGTAGATTTTGAAATAAGGTCATGTCCAATTTTTCGAAAATTTGATTACGTTTCGCGTAATTTTGTGTGAAAATACGGGCGAGAAAGTACTTGGTTTAGCAACACTAGTATCATAGTTATCAATGTAATGACCTGGACTCTCGAAACCTGTGAGCTCTTGCAAATCGAATGAACGGCTTATTCTATGATTACTGTAAAAAAAAGAGGTTAAATGAATGCTTAAATGAAATAATTCAAACGATTGTTTTATTACTGGGGAAAACATTCTGTCGATTTGATGTCATAAAAATTTGTTTCCTGTCATCTGATTTCAGTTTATGATAAGGAAAATATAACGACTATGGGAACTAGACTTTAAAAAATTACATTGCACATTGTATCTATATATTTCTGACAGGTAGCTGTGTTCACTGAAAAACTTGACCCTTGTCATTAAAAAAACAACACAAATGTTTGGTCTATTTTGTTTTCCCTTGTGCATTTTATTTCTTTATTTCTTTTAGAGATCAAATAATACAAGTTTTTACTTAAGATAAAATGTAGGTATTTACTTCAGATATCACAACTCTACAACAAAATGATATATTTTGATAATTAAAACTCCAAACTAAAGAGGTGGTATTTGATTATATGAGACAAAATAATTTTTATAAATTTATTCTGTTCATATAATTGACACTTTTAGTGACACATTGACTATTCTAGTTCATTCACTAGAGCAAATAATGGGTTACATTCTGCAAACAGAATTATATTATCTTTTATAGTTCATGATTTATGTTTGACATGCATGAATGTGCTGAAAATTCCCTAATCGGAAAAATGCATCACAAGTTCCCTTACAAAGGACTCGACAGTTCACACTCACTGCGAAAAAATGATTTGCTCAAAAACTAAAAACAAATGTATAAAGAAACGGTTTGAAGCATTTAGAAGAGAACACAACAAAGCACACGCCCTAGAAAAGTTGAAAAACACAAAATTTCACGATTTTTAATCATTTTGAGGTCAGCTACCTTACATAGCTATAGAGTTCAGATTTTAGCATCTAGTGTGTGACATTCTATGCTTTAAACTAAGTATATCCACGTTGGCATTTGCGTATTTCGTGTTTTATTAAAATTATTTTCTTCAATTAACTCGTGTTAAAAATAAATCACAAACAGGCATAAATAAAGCTGTTGCTACAACCCCCGATTACTATTTATCAACTATAAAAGTTACATATTCATAATTAGATGAACATGTTGAAATATATGTTGAAAAAATGAATCATGTTATTATTATTGTTCCTGTGTATAAATAGAACATAATTGTGATTTATTTCTGAAACAAGACCTGAATTGCCAATCCGATGGTCGAGATCCCTAGGCAGTAGTGCCGTAGCCATCTCGGGCGTTGGAGTCCCGCCTCGGGTATGGTTGTATGTGTGTTCGTCCTTTCAACTCCCATCACCACCATATCATTTCATCTAATTCACAGTTACTCTTAATGTTAAACCCAATAGTGGTCGTTAATGACCTAGATGTTAACCGACCTTAAATATCAAAAAAAGAATCGAGTTAAGTGTTTCTAAAATATAGAAACAAAATTCTGTCTTATCTGCAAATTTGATGTTGCATGCGTGTAGTCAAAACATGCCAATTTCATCGTTGCAAAGTCATAACACTACGTAACAAATGTTTATATGAGTAATTCAATGTAAAATGTCGTTTTCCAACAAGGATTATTCTCTAGAGGCAGTTGTCGTGGTATGTAATCTTCTCGAAAAACGAAACGAGAGAACGGAATTCATAAATTTTAAATAAGCAACTCCCTCTCAATTTCCAATTTGCCGTCCAAAGGTGAAATCAATGGACATCGCGTGAGCGGCACCTGGCGGACGAATTCTCGCGTCGTGGCCTCTCGCTCGGCCGCCGCGGAAGGAGCGGCAGGTGCAGTCAAGAAGTGCCCACTGCCTGGTTTCGCCTACAAGATCGCAGATTGCGACAGAAAGTATATCTGCACGTCAGGGTTCTCATTCATGCTGACAGAACACGAATAAATAAAAAATTAAAATACCGGCAAACAGTTGAAACAAAAATACAATGAAATTTGAAATAAAATCATTATATTTTAATAGGTGTGTACTAGGCAATGCATAGGGTTCTTCCATTTAAAATTAATTATTTATTTTCTACTAAACTAATTCGTAAATAAAGATAACCAATAAAACAAATAAATAACAAAATTCATTGATTAATGTTTCTGGGCGTGTCCACTGCGATAGTAATCACTCACATAACTGTAGTGCATGATTTTTATATCGGGGGTATGTCTCGTGGGAGGTGATCTTCGTCAGATGGATGTCGAGGTGCGGGGTTGGGGCCCAGACAAGTATCTCTCACCAGCGGGCCACTGTTTCAGCCGGGACAAGCTGTAAGTTCCCGACTGGTCTCCCGACATATGTGGTAGGGTAGTGCACGTAAGTGTAAGAGTAAGGGTAAGTAAGAGCTAAGGACAGGTCAAGGAAGAGGAAGGAAAGATCTCGCGCGTTCTGTGGACCGTTTGTTAGGGTACTGCTTCAGCATTCACCTGGTGTTGATTGGAGAAACCACGAAAACTACTGATCAGAGCTGCCGGCCGATAGAATTCTCCTCCAGGGATAGGGTAAATTCGACTTTGCTGACAAGCTAGTGTCAAAAATCCTGTCACTGTCGGGACTCAAACCTTACGACCTCCCTATCACAGATACTGCAGTGACATCAGTTGATGTTCTGAAATACCTAAGCCGGTTTAACAATAAAATATTAGTACGTCTATTAGCGGACTGATTGCACCAACGTGGATTTCCGTATGAATAACTGCAGTAAAAACACCTCACCACGAAACTATGTATTTCCATAATTGTTGGTCTAAGCGGTCAAGTTTCCCAATAATTCAATCAATGCTTAGGGCATAAAAAATCGTAGTACTTCATCTGAGTCGCAATGCAATCCGAAAGACTCATCATGATCACAGGAAAAAATATTTATTTAAAATATCAAACTTCTTTGTTACCCATCGTGACAAGTGATCAGCAATAAACGAGAAAGTGGACACCGCAAAAATGCTATCATGACGTATTTTACACACTCTGTACTCAGGAGTTATTAAATATTTAAAAATGAACTGCAAACTCTATTACATCTAAAATATCTTAAACAAATAATGAGTCTGCTTAGACCTACTTTTTTAAAACTCCAATCAATTCTTCTTGGTATAGTATTCCTGTCGTATGTATGATGACGAACTTAAAACAAAGAAAATTAATGAATCTAGCACTGATTCCTTTCACTTTCAGAATTATTCTTTTCAAAGCACACCAGTGATGTAAACTATAATACTCATTTCTAATAAGTGCAGAAACTGAAACAAAATTATGCAGTCTCCAGCCCTGTGCGAGGTGCCGTTAACTGTCCACAAGCTGAGGAAAAATACAAAAACAATGAAATGGTTTCCCTTTTGATTGGAAATGCAAATATGTGATTGTGTTATTCTCATACTGAGAATAGCAACTGAACACCTAGTGTGACAATTGGAAAGCAAGAATCCAAGTAAGAGGCGCTGTCATTAAATACTTGCTACTTACTTTACTGAAAAGCAACTTTTTTATATTATTGGTGTATAAAGAGGTATTGTTCTGTGTATCAGTGTAAATTTATTGCGGTGTTTGCAAATATTTTTCGTTTATTACTATTATTATTATTATTATTATTATTATCATGTTATATTATTATTGTTGTAATTAGAGTACTTTAGTTTTATATAAAAATATTATATTTGTTGATCTTGAACAATGTGCATACTACTTTTTGGAAAAGCATTTTCGCTGCTACATGTTTCAAGGCGCAATCATTTCAACATCGCCTAAAATCTGATGGGCGGGTTCGATGACCGTGTTCGGAAAAGCATT
>BOPP01000082.1:1422278-1434834 GCA_017312745.1 Gryllus bimaculatus
CGGGGGCGGCGGCGGCAACATCGGGGGGCTGCGGCAGCCGCTGCGGCGTTAGGGGCGACAGCGGTAGGGCGGGGCGGCCTCCGCGCTTTTTGGCTTCACCTTTTGCCGCAACACGAACTTATCAGAGGGCAGAGCCATTCGAAGGGGGCGGCCCCCTTATAACTTCTGGCTGTCGCGGCAGCGATCAACAGGCCCGAATTTGTGGGAGCTTCCTTTCGTTCTGAGACACCTGACGTGTTAATTACTTAAATGGAAAGCCAGCCGAGAGGAAATGGAACCAAACCCTCTGCTTGAGAAATAAATCGGATTTCACGGCCGGATGTTCCTGGCGGCAAGAAATAGAATCGCCTTTACAAGAACTTCATTACGCCCTGTATTGCATGAGGTTGTGGACCCGAGCCAACAGGCGGATCTCTCTGGGTTTTTGATAGTTACTGTTTGTGTTAATTTCTTCAAAATTTATAGAAAATATATTTTTATGATTTATGAACCCGTGGAACATTCCAATTGAATTATTTCTGTGAACGTCCACATTTTGTCTATAAACCCTTCCTCCCTCCCACCGGTGTGTTACTTTTTCGTCGTGAGTGTCATATTTCAACTTTTACTCTCTTTTAGCAGTGTATCACCATCTAAAGACTGAAACAAATTTTAGACCTATTATTTGTTAGAAATACTACACACATTTTTGCATAGAAACAATTCATGTACTTATATATTGGTATTAAAAAGGATTATTTTCAGTGAACACAAATGTTTTGATTTGAAATAACAGTTTGCTAAAACAAATTCATTAATATACATTAATAACAATAAGATAAAACATTCATTTTTCATTACAAGTGCCATTTAAGTAAGTAGTGAATTATTTAATCCTTATTCTTATTTTCAAAATATATTTGTGTCGTAATAATAATAATAATAATAATAATAATAATAATAATAATAATATCCAAAGAAATGTGGTATAAATACGGTGTAAATATAACTACATAGAATAATTGATGCTACTTTACCCACATTCTTATATCAGTAAAACCTTTATTTAAACGATTTACTAACATAGGTGATTTAAAATTATTATCAAATACAACTACAATAATTATTTCTCTTCACTTCTCAAAGATGACTCTTCTTAAAAGACAGTTTAGATAATGAAATCAGTTTTATCATTTCGATAAGTGTGCTAATTCACCGAAGTAGTATATATGTAAAATATGTTTTGCATGAAAATCATATTGTTTGTTACAGATCGCAGAATATAGGCTTTTTACTTTCCTGTTCTTGGCTCGACAGCCCGAAACGGACCATGGCCGACCAGCGGAGGCTCAGTCTCTCGGGCATGGGAAAAGGGGTTCTTGTGGTTAACACAAAAGCTTCTCCCCACCGTCTTGATAACCTTAGGATGGGCTTTCTCATCGTCACTCAGCAACGGATATTGCAACATTTGTACGGAAAGCGCACAGTTATAATTTTGCTTCGGGAATCCAACCCGGGGTTGCGCCGTGGAAAGCGAGCACGCTAGCCAACGTGCCACCGAGAGCCAGATTTTTTCAATTAGTATCCAAAAATACTTGTGCGTTTTAATCCTGAGAGGGTGGAATATTAATGCTCGAGAGCAAGTGGGCGGTGCGACGCGACTGTTATACGTTACAGACTACCGTAACGTTCCACAGACATTTTTACAAACCATTCTAAATAATTGCAATAATCTACAAATATCACTGGCTACTGATATTGTTAAAGAAAATGTACTTTTGTTTTAAACGTTCCGGAAAATGTAAATAAAATATAATGTTTTCTATAAACACTGCCCAAAAAAGAAAGCTCAGTAAGGGTTAAAATCCACTCTCATACAAATCGTATATAATACAGGAAATGTGACCGATTATTCCCTCTCATAAGACACCACGGACAGAACACTCCTTGTGTATTACTTCCGGATATGGAATTATCCACAGAGGTTCATCGAACACATTTGAAACGAAAATAACAGAAGGTCTGAGAGTTTGGCATTTTTATCATGCGTACATGCAACCCGTAAAACACAACACTTTACCATCGTGAATAATCGAAACTCGGAAAGAAAGAATCCTAGAGCTTTAAAATCAGCATTTCGTGTACCTTAACGAACACAAGCTACGATTACTATACCGTAATTTACAAAATGAGACCTTCGTGGCAGTTCTATACTTGCTTATGATTCCGTTACTCCGTAGCACGAATTGCTGGAAACCTTAAATGTTGGATGTCGGTGTGAAGATATTTTCACTTTTAAAACAATCATTTGAGAAGTTCTGTGTTTTGAGAGATCGCAATTTTTTGCGAAACATCCCTGGGACTCTAATATCAATTTTTTTTTTGGCCTTCGTTCTTCTGGGTGCTCTAGCTATTCATCACTTTTCGTTTCATCAATCGTTACAGAAGGCGCTGAACTATTAGGCGTGGTAACGTTCATATCCTCGTTTGTTCGCATTGTGTGAAAACAGATGAACATATCTAAATTACATTCTTACATTTCCAGAACGTCATGATTAACAAGTGCGCAAACATGTGAGAAGGATTTGAGTCACCATTGCTGGGAACATTTGAGGGAGCTTTTGAGGGAATATTTGAAGGAACATTGCGGGAGCAAATAAGGAAACAATTTCAAGCAAATCTGAGGGACCTTTTTAGGCAGCATTTGACGGTGCATTTCAGGAAACAATTTCAATGGAATTTAAAGAAACATTTGACGAAACGTTTCAGAGAACATTTGAGGGAATTTTCATATTTTATTCTTAAATACTATTTACACTGAACACTTAGCTACCATACAAACTAGATACTTACAAACTAATCTAAATTTACTTTGTCATACATTCTAATTATTTACCTACCCCGGTCTAATAACAAACACTATTTATACTGTGCAACTTACATTTCACGTCTGAATGTTCGAGACGTTTCTCTTGTTTTATATTTAGGCACAACCACATACACGTATATACACATGCACATATATACATAGGCACATACATTAATAAAGATAAAGTTGTATAAACACTATTTACACTTTCACACTACGCCTCCTCATTTTAATCGCGGCTGCAAGAGCCGTCCATATCTCCTCCTCTCCCGCCGAGCACAGGGGTGGGGGAACATATAGAAATATGTGATGATGATGCGAAGAAACATGTAGGGAATCTTATGGGGAAATGAAGATGTACAAATGGGGGTACTCCACATACCGTAAAATTTGAACATGGGAGGAATCATGCGATGAACATATAAAGAACATGTGATCAAGAAAGGAAAAAGTCAATGAACATGTAATAAAATATATGGTGAACACGTGGGGAATCATGTGACTACGCAAGGGAACATGCGAGAAGAATATATCGATAACCATGAACTAAAACAAGTGAGGGACGGTGAAGAGAAAAAACGAGTGAAAACTTAGTTCTTACGGTGACCCCTTTTCTGCAGCAAAATGGTCATAAATGAGTGGAATCCAAAAATGTATGTAATTGAATTAAGGTGTTATAAAGTTTGTCATATTGCACCTACAATTTTTTAATGTATAGCTCAGTTTCAGGTCTGAAGTTGGGATCCTGCATGAAGACATTTTAACTTTCAAAAATATGATGAATGTTTGCACAAGTCCTGCTAATTTATTAAAATTGAAAATCTATACATATAAATTTAAATTATATTCGACAATTTAGAACAATATATCAGAGTTCCCTAAGCGAGGATGTAGAAACGATGCTTAATAATAAGCATTAATGAGAATATAGTACACACCCTAAATTTCGTGACAGTTTGTTTGTCTACAAGAGCGCAAGAAAATGTACGTGTCAACTTTAAATAGTTATTTGATGATATTCATATACCATTAATCTTTCCGAAATATACAGGGATTGCTGAAAAATTAATATTCATGAAAATGCTAAAAAGAAATTACGATAATTACCTTGATGATAATGAGCCATCCTGAAGCGTCAATGAGTTGCCACACATCTTTCTTTTTTACATATTCTGCCGTACCACTACACATGAAACCATTCATTGAAATACCCAAATTAACGGAAAACCTTTTCTTACAAAAGAACATTACACGTCTTGTAGGTCGACAACTTTTATATACACAACGAGGTGACCCAAGAATGCAGAAGTGCTGCAAGGTAACGAGTTGCGGAACGACAGGACCTCCCCATCACGCAACAGGACACAACACAGGGCAGCGGCGGTGGTGGAGAGGCGGGAGGCCCAGGTTTGCCACCCGGGAGGGCCGGGAAGCACCGCAACGGCGGCGGGGCCGTATGCAAAAAAGCGGCGGCGGCGGCAGAGGCCTTGGAAGCAGCGGCGGCGGCGGCGGGGCGGCAGCTCAGAGCCTACGCCGCCGCTGCCGCCGCCACCAGCCAATCGCCGCCGCCGCGACACGTCCCGCGGTAGAAGAAAGAGAATCGAAAAAGTTAGTCTCTATAAAGAACGGTTCATCTTTATGTGCTCCTTACGAGCGTAAATCCATTAGAAGCTGCTGGCTGTCGCTCGGCCCCGGGCCGACATCGCCCTGTCGCGCGGGACCCGCGGCCCGGCGGCGACACAGCGGCCGGCGCGCCGCGCGCCCGCCCGCCCGCCACATCGCTCCGCTCCGCTCCACGCCTCTCCGCATCGCGCCACACCGCGCCACACCGCGCCACGCCGCGCCGCGCCACACTGCGCCCGCGCCGCCCGGCATTGTTCTCTCGCCAGGCGGCAGCGGCGGCGGCCGCGCAAAAACCGGCGAAAAATTACAAGAAGCGTTCGCTACATTTTTCTTCAAATCTATGATATGACTCCGCCACAATTTTCTTTAAGTGCCTTTTGTCATTGCGCTATTGTTGCGCTTTGCGCGCGCGTAAGAAACGACGCGCGTCGGTGGCAGGGGAGGGGGCGGGGCAGGGCTGCTCAAAGAGACCTCCGCCGGGCGAGGAATTTTTATACTTCCGAGCGGGCGCGGGCACGTCGGTGGCGGCGGCGGCGGCGTTGGCGGCCGCGGCGCCCGCGCGCTGTCACGACAACTGCATCGTCGTCCCGTTCCCTACACCCGCCCCGCCCCGCCCCATCCCCGCCCCCGGCGTTCGCCGCGAGAAGCCGGCAGGCGCGGGGCGAGACCGTCGCCGCCGCCACTCGTCGTTTCGTCTGACGCGACTCGACGATTCGGGAAACAAACGATGGGCGGCGAGGCGTCGACGACCGGGGAATTATGTGCGTGCGTGCCTGTTTTTGCTAGCGTATTATGATAATTGGATAACGGGAACGGACAGGTTCTATTGACGCGGAGAGGGGCGAACTGGACGGTCACAATTTGCGAGCAGGGGATTTGTAATAAGAAATCTTTTAGCTGGAAAATGTATTGACTGTTTGTGACATCAACGGTGATCGACAATAATATGTAAACCCTCGAGATAATATTTAAAAAAAATTAAAGTACACTATTGTTTACAAAAAAATTGTTTCAAATCGTAATAAAAGTTCGGAAATAAATAATTGTATTGTAAGAAATGTTAAATAAAGTGGTACTGATAAGTCAAATAATATTTTCTTATTCTTATTATTGTTAGACAAAATAGTACCTCGTCAATATTTTCGCAAAAACTGAGATGAAAACAATTGCTGTAGTGTATTTTATATGACAAAATAAAGCCATGTGTGTTATTTAATGTGTGTATTTTGATAAGAGTTCTAGTATTGATTCAAAGGGAGGCCGATTATCAGTGATATGATTTAACAAACGAAAAAATACAAAGCAAAATTTGTTGTAATGTTTGTACAAAAATTTTGTATACTAATACGTTCAGGATAGATGTCGGTTCTTTACTATTTATAAGAAATCTTTGACACAAAACCTTCTATCCCTGTGATACTGCTAGGCGGAGAATTACACATCAGGCCTACATCCCACAAAACAAAACTAACTAAAAAAACTGAAATTTGCAGGCGTCTTAAAAACACTCACGGAAACTCTCAGCATTGCACTTAGCTGAAAAAGGATGCCCCTTGACCGCTCATCTTAGGCAGTTGATATTAGGTTTTTGTTTCACAGTTCTGTTGTGACTGTGAGGTAGAGTGGGGTGGTCGGGGTGACCGGAAGGAAGAGGTGGAAAATGAAGACGAACTGGTGGCGGACGGACGAGGACAATTGGGGCCCGAATAATGTTTCGTAAGCTGTATTCTACAAAATGAGATATTTTGACATTTAAATTACATTTGTGAAGATTTAGTTATTTTAAATCTTCGCGATTCATAGCTTGATTGCTAAAAAAAGCGCATATATCCGAAGTATATGGAAAATTAAATTGTAGAAAAGAGACGGAAATAATGTTTCACGAAAAAATAATAGAAACTGTTTGATTATCTGGGTAATTTTATCTCAACACTTAGCAATATTGGAATGGTTACCCTCTTTAGCTCTAGGGCATTAATACTGAAATGCAGAATTCGGAGCAGGCCAACTACTTTTTGTTGCCAGGACACTGTAATAAGAGTTTTTCTGCCGAAAATTCGCAGTTTGTGTGCATTTTATAACTTTCTCCCGACTTCGTACCGAAAAAATAAAAAAAATAATTTTACGTCGATTTCCGCTCAACTGCTCTCTGTTCCGCTCCACTCTTCCCAGGCTCGCTCTGATTTGTCCCGTCCCGTCCCGTCCCGCCCCGTTCCGTTCCGTTGTACCACATTCTGTTCCGTTCCGTCCCGCCCCGGTTCGTTCCGTCTCACCTTTTTCCGTCATATCACGTCATATCCAGTGAAAACAAGGTAAGTCACGTCATGATTCGTCCCGTCCCGGCCCAGCTCCGTCCCGCCCAGCCAAGCCACGTTCCGAACCGATTTATTTGTGTGGTCAGAGAATAACGTTTTTAAGCTTTCCCAATGTTTCACTCAAGGTTTACTCAGGACAAACAGAAGAGTTTTCAACCACCTAAAAGACTTCCTTTTTCAACAGAATGGTACTCCTAGAATCGAGTAGGTTTGAAAACGATACCTCCTTCTTCTCCATTGTATAAGTTTCTTACTAGGTGATTTTCGTATCTTAATTTAGAAAATTGAATTCTCTATTGCGACGTGAATCTGATGGATTCAAAGCAAAAAATCGAAAACATTTTCATTTAATGAAAGAAAACATTAATAGTTGAAGCATTAGATGAGATGTATCTTATAATAAAAGTAAGAAGAATATAATATGGTACCGTAATATTTACCAAAATGTAAGGCATAAATGTATATATTTTAATTCCAGGTACCGCGTGCATAATGCGCGCATATCAGACTTACATTACACAAAAATTGGGGAATGATATACAGAATGCATAATCTACAATTGTAGCCTCCAACTTCAATTACAGATTAGAATGCAAAAGTACTGAAGAATATATAGATGATTCAATTCAAAATAAAATAAAGTTATCAAATACAATTCAAAATTCCTTAGAGTCGAAATGAAATAAGCATAAAGGTAGACAATTTTCCATAATCCGCAACTATTAAGAACACATTCCCGTAGATGCATTTTAATATCTGTTCTATAACAATTGGCCTTCGCGGTTTAGCGTCAGCGTGCTCGCTTATCCGGGTTCGAATCCTGGTCAGGCAAGATCGTAGTGTGCGTTTCCCTTGCAACATATGTTTCTTGCTTGTTTCCATTGCAGCATATGTTGCTGTGTGACGATGAGAAAACTAACTTCTCAGATTGAGACCAGAACACGGCGTAAGGAATGTCTACGTGCTAATCACACCTTAAACAATAGCCGCGAGGCCAAGACGCTGCTGGTACGCCTTGGCTCGTACGTGGGATTTCGCACCAAGGACAGACAGACAGACAGACAGGCAGGCAGATAAATAGGCAGACAGACAGACAGACAGACAGACAGGCACACTATAATAAATTTGTACATCAAAAAATATGTAAAGATTATTAAATAAATGTGATCTACTTTGTTCAATTTTTATTTTCATTATCCTTAAACAACACTTTCCCTTCAGCTGTTTTGTTGATGGAAACATATTTCTTGAAAAATTAGTCTCTAATATTACTCGCGTAGTGCTCGATCGCAGTCGCTCAGAACCAGGGTCACCCGAGGCATCAAGATAAGTAACTGACTGCTAAGTGGCGTTAGTTGAGTCCCGCATGTCACGAACGATTTATTGTAAAAGTTTAACTTGCAATAGTTACCATGAGGTTGGCGATATACGAGCGTAAAATGACGGACGTTAAAGTGCGTCTGTCATAATACAGCATGAACGCATACGTGCTGTAGCACAATAGCGCGCTGCTGTGACGACTGTCGCCAACAAAATTCGTCATGTAGCAACTAACGGACGTTTAACGCTGAATGCATTCGGTGTTCCTGACGGTCGTTGTAGTTTCTTAAGAATCCATAGCGTGCACATGAAGTACTAGCAACGTACGTTGTGGTTACGTTGAACCGCCTTGTACGAGAGACGTTCTTAGATTCATAAAATTAATAGATTCGGCGTTGAAAGATTAAATAATGAAGTGCACATTAAAGCATATCTTCTGGTGGTATTTACCAGCTTAGAATTACCACTGCAATGCCTCTGACCTAGGATTTGAGTCCCGACGTAGACATCAACTGATGTCACTGTTGTGTTTCTGACCTGGAGGGCCTAGAGTTTGAGTCTCGACGGTGGTGGCAGGATTTTCAACATTTGCTTGTCAGCTAGGTCGACTTCAGTCGCTGTCTGGAGGAGAATTTTACCGACCGGCTGCTCCGATGGGTAGTTTTCCTTTGTTTTCTCCGATCAACACCAGGCGAATGCCGGAGCACTACCCTAAGACGGGCCACAGACAGCGCGACTTCATCTTCCTCTTGCTTGTCCTATTTTCACCCCATGTACAGACTACACTACCACACATGCCGGGAGACTCGTCAGAACCTAAGAGTTTGTCCCGGCAGGGGCGGTGCCCAGATGGTGGGAGGTACCTGGTTGGGGAAACCCCACTTGTCGACTAGGTTGGCGTCATCGAGCGGGGGAAACTACTACCACCACCTCCCTACGAAAAGCAGGCACTACATTTAGGGGTCTAATGACCTCTTACCAGAGGCGCCCGGAATCACTAACGACGGCTTGAACATTCGGTAACAATTTTTAAAATTCCCATCGTCGTTTCATAAAATCTGAAAGAGGGGGAAATGTTCCTTTAACAGGCGGTTCCTATTAATGGCATGAAACCACCATCTCCTCTTTTACAAGTTTCATTCTAATGTAACATGCATTTGCTAAGGAATTAAAAAGGAATTTGAAATAGATAGATGATAGATTTATTTAGCCTTCTCGGCTATTTGAAACATACATTTACATACATTATTTACATCTGTAGGTACACTCTATTTAAACTTTACGAAATTAGTTTTTACTTTATTTATATTTTTTAAATTATTTAATTTGTTCATACATTTTTATTTCTAACGGTAATTTATTATATAATTCAAATCCTTTGTCAAATAATCTGTTTTTGCCTGAACAGTTTTACTTAACTTAAGCTTGACCTTGTCTTGTTTCCCTTATTGTTTTATCTTTCACTCTTCGGAATTTGTTTACTAAATCTCCTGTTATATGATTTTTAATTGATTTAAAAATTAAAATTAATGTCTTGTAATTAAGTCGATCTTTTATTGAAATAATTTCAGAGTGTCTAGCATATCTAGCACTGGATTGTACCTATTGCATTGAATTATTACTCTAATAGTTTTATTTTGTTGTATCTGAAGTTTTTTGGGCTCCAACTAGTATAGTTACACAGTAATCAAAATGTGATGCAATTATGGATTTATGTATCAAAAATATTTTATATCCATTTATATATTGCACAATTCAGTTTAAAATATTAATATTTTTTCTGTTTTGTTTATTACGTACTCTATATAGTCTTTAAAATTTAATTTACTATCGATATTATTTCATTATATCAAATATTTCATTTTGTATACCCGTTGTATTTCCTGTAAGTCAGTTGTGAATAATTTTGTTTCCCTTACCTTTATGTTTCTTCCACTGTGTAAAGTCATAAATTTAGTCTTTTCAACATTCATTATTAACTGATTTATCCTTAACCTTATTTATCCTTAACTATCTTGCGTTGCAATGAATACACTCTTCAGTTTAAATTCAATTTCCGCTTCTGTATCTCCAAATACATACAATAAGGTGTGAGCAGCAAATGATTGAATTTTACAATCTTTCCCAAATATGTTTCTCATATTTTATTAAGTCATTAATTTAAATTATAAACAATAAATAAAATAAATTAATTGTGGCAGCCGACACAAAGTCGCTGACAATTTATAAACAAAATGTGTAAATTGTTTAAATTTATCAGTAACAGAGATTAAATAAAAACCAGAGCTACCCACACCATTAAATAAGAAAATATTGTAAAATTGTAAATATTATAAAAGGAATTAAGATTTACTAAATGGCAGGTCTAATACGAGGCAGTAAAATAAGTGAATAATTTAAAGTAAATTATTAAAAGACGAGAACTATTGATTTATTTCAATACGTAGTATGGAGAGACAGTTATGCGATACTGCGGCTAAAACCTGCGATTTTTCGACAGAAAACTCATATTGTGGGGCCCTGATACAGAAAAAGTGGTCAATCTGTTCTGCATAATAAATTTCCCCCTCTCACGGAGTCAGATTTGACGAACAGTAGGTTCTTGATATCGAAAAACTTTTTGTTTTTTGTTAGCGTCCGCCGTCCGTCGTCGCCGATCGACCGTCCGTACAACACTAGTACCTAAAATATCCATATGGTTTTTCCAAACCGAATACTCCCCGGTCATCTTGCCTCACTCAAAGCTCTGTAATTTTGATGAACATTATTTAGTTTTGGGGCGGACTTGAAATGTATCCCCTAAAAACTTTTTCAAAATTTTACCAAAAATTCTCCAATTTTTTTCTTTAAATATCTTGTGAAAATAGAGTAAAATACACTTATAAAGGTGACATTGGTCCGATTTTCACTGTTAACTTCGTATTTTCAAAAATTCGAAAGTAGAAATATTTTCGGCATCTTACTTCAACCATAAAATGAAAGACAGGGATTTTTCCTGCAAATAAAATGTGTTATCCATAATTAGTTCTTTCTTTAAGGTCATATAAATTGTTTCGAAACTTTTGGTAGTTTTCGCGCAATATTAAAAATATCAAAAACAAAAAGTCTCAAAAAAGACTCCATATTTTTCTTTAAAAGTTTGGTATGAATAGTGCTACATGATAAGATGATTTTCTCTTGTTTTTTCAAAAATTACGCAATTGTAATTTTTGTACATCTCTCTCACGCTATTAATATATACATAAACAGAAATTTGTGTACATTATCGAATTAGTTAAATCAACTACTTCAAATGATATCTAATGAAGTTTCCTGAAAACCCAAAAATGTTCTGTGAAAGTCAGCTGAAAATTCTGCATATCAGAAATGCTGAAATACCATTTTCTCATAAAATTATTTCTTCAAACTTACTCTACAGATAGTGATGAATACATGTTATAAGATGACATAAAAGCCATTTTGCTGTATTCATTTGTTTCTCCAAAAATTCTGCAAATTACTAACAATATGTTGGGTCTACTCATATTAAGTTCATGTTGAATCATCCCAACAGTTCTAAAGCCAGCTTATACTTACCTTGAGAGGAAGGAAAAAGACATCTTTAGAGACTTTGTTTGCTGAACAAATTAATTTATTTCGCGATTACGTCCTTGAAAACACGATCAACCACTGATCGCGAAGTTAAAGTTAAAAAATACTTATGATTTGGGTGTACAAGATATTTTGCAAAGAGATTGTTGTTGACATTTAGTGGAGTTCGGTGGATATAGTTCCTGCAATCATCTCTACAAATGGACTTATCTTCCTTGAAATCTTTTCATCTGCTGCGAGGCTTCCCCGTAAGAACTGGATTTTAGCAACAAGACAGAAGGCTGTTTTTCTTAGCACTGAGCGTACAATGAGGAAGGTGATAGTGATATATATTTCACTTCACATGACGGACCGTGTCTGCCAGAGTATGCAGGTAAGGTTGGTACTTTGGTCTTAGAAAGTCTCATGTCTTCTGTCGATCGTTTCTCTTGGCGAGAGAATTAAAGCCAAATAGTTTGTGGCAAATTTGAGGAGGCATATACGTGTCTCGGGAGAAGTCAGAAACTACCCATCCAGTATTCAATCGCGAGAAACAGACGATACATCTTCAAAATTCACACCCTGGTGAAAATGTCGCCTCGCCTCGCCTCGCCTCGCCTCGCCTCGCCTCGCCTCGCCTCTCCTCCGCACCAAGCTCGTCGGCGCCGCACGCAGACGCCAGCCTTTCGCGAACAGGGGCAATCGAGCACGCGCCCGAAAGACGAGCAGAGGCGGCGCGGCGAGGGGCGGCGCGCTCATCAGAGCGCCCACATCGGCGCCGGGGAAGAAAAGGAGAGCGGCGGCGAGATCAAACGGCGGCGGTGGCGGTGGCAGTGGCGGGGATCGCGCGCGCTCGCTCTCATGGAGGGAACCCGAGACG
>BOPP01000082.1:1435605-1478869 GCA_017312745.1 Gryllus bimaculatus
TTCATTAAATATATGGAGTCATTAAAATTCACAAAGTAGATAGATGGATCGATAGATAGATGGATCGACAGATAGATGGATCGATAGATAGATGGATCGACAGATAGATGGATCGACAGATAGATGGATCGATAGATAGATGGATCGATAGATAGATCGATAGATAGATAGATAGATAGATGGATAGATGGATAGATAGATACGTAGTACATCAAACGTACATAACACAAAACACACTAACATGAGAAAGCATAATACAATGCAAGGCACCCAACACAAATACATTCACAGCTCATTCCTACGTCCATGCATTCCTACTAAGTTACTCTACCAAACTCTAACAGTCTACATTTGTTAATGGCAACACTCGGTAACTATAAGTAATTTAAGGCATGAATCCATTTTGCCCACTCCGCACTTCCCCCATACACGCATGAACACACACGTTATCTTTATCCTATTGCATTTTATATATCCACAAATCTCAACAAGGAGAGCCCCGAGCCGTCATCTCTCCGCGAAATTAACAACTTGAACTAACGTATCCGCACCCACGTTGAGGAAGTATGCTCACGCACTTGTGTCACTTCCTTCATGGTCACACCAGGTTTTAAACAATATTTGTTATTTGTAACCTCAGTACGTTGGGTTTTGACATAAACCATTTCAAGACTACAGGATAACTTGAAAGACGCGAAACGCTTGAAGTCAACTGCAGATGTACCGGAGGAAAAATACTTCGCACTCATGGTTTGTATTGCGGGTAGCAGGGGAAGCGACCTTTGCCAAATCCCGCGCCATCTTTCCGCCCCTCAGCTATATAAGCGTATTAGAGAAAAATAAACAGGAATTCAAATACGTTGGCAATCTTATTCAAGTTCCCAAAGAAATAGTAGTAGAGGTTACATATTAAACTAATATTTTTTGTTTCGTTCAAATAGAAAAAAACTCATTTCATTTCTTTTCGTGAAACTTATTCAGAGGAACAGAAAGTATATTTAAACAAAAGATAAAAAATTAATATGTAAGGACATTATCAAATTTTATTAGCACAACAAAATTTTCTTCGCCCTATTTGCCTTATTCCGGCCTTATTGTTGTCAGGGAGCTCCGTGTTTTAACAGAATTGCCGACTCTGTTGAGAGGAAGGATTCCTATGGCTAAGTCAGAAATGGACGTGGAAACAAGGTGAGGAGGGAAACTGTTTTCCGTTGTGGAGGTACTGTTTTGGCAGTCGCCATTGTGAGGGAGGAAACGACTGATCTAGCGAGCAGAGCCTCGAAATTCTCGCGCAAATGTTTTGAAGTACTCTTTCGAATTTGACGTCTTCATACATCCATCATTCTAAGGAATGCACTTACAAAATAGCTGTGCAGATTTTTCTTGCCTAAACGTTATTAGAATTCGTTTTGAAATTTTCCATCTCTTTAACTCGATATTTTATTTATATTGAGAATAGATTGTTTATAATTACGTCATGCACCGTATAGTTCGAAGACAGGATGAAACTAAAACCTTTTTGATGTATTTTATTCTAAGCTTCTTTCGTAATTTTTATTTATACTAATTTTATAATAAGGTCCTTTCGTAAAGTGCCGTTGTAATTTTTCTGTAATGAAGTAAGTTTGTGAACTCTCTTTAGATAAGAGCTATTGTGAAATTAAGAGGCCATTTCGTATTATATTAATAGTTGCTGTAGGCACTTTCAATAACAATAGAAGAAATACCTATATCTCGATCATGCTGGTCGATCTAACTTATGTTTTGAATTATGTACTCGTTTAATACGTTTGCATGATAACAACGTCACATCACAGCCATCAGTTGTACAATCTTCCGTCGTATTTGACCACCCATAAATGTGACGATGGTGTGAATTAAATAGATGACCTGCCGAAACATTACGGTACAATACATTGCATTTCAACACATTTTATTACAGGTAGGGGAGAGGGAAGATAGAGTGGATTAGCGGCTTCTGTGGATAAATGTAATTATTCCAAATGCAACACACGTAACTTATCGAAATTATTTCTTAGATGTTGGCCTTTAACGTCGTTAAGAAAACGAAGCTTGGCCAGTGGTCGTTCTGTAGTAGTAAAACGTGTGTTTTGTGGTTGAACTCAAAAAAGTTGCGTCTCCATTAAAAAAATAAGTACGTACAGAGTTTTGATCTTAAAATAGTGATTTTAAACGTTCTTCAGATGAAAACTTGATATTTTAGTTATTTTTTGTACACAGTAAAACTATTTTTTCACTTTTGTATAAAGTGATACTGACAGCAAAATTTAAAAACGGAGGGTGGAAGTTAATGTCAACATTGGATGTAGGAGTGTCAGCACTAACCCCTCAGTATTGTGCAGAAAAAGTTTACTGTTTTTGTTCAGAGTGTGTCTAAATATAATCACACACTTGTAAATTTTAATTAAATGACCAACTCTACACTGCCTAGAGCTTGATATATGATTCAATCAAGTTACAGACACAATAACAATTTGTTTCAATACAGCCCTGAGATTAAATGAAATTGTTCTGAAAAATATTGAACGAACCATATATATTAAAGCAGTAAAAAGAACGATTTTGATGTCCCTCCTATTCCGCTCCCAGTGATAGGTTTTAAACAAGAAGTGAAGGTCAATATATATTGAAGAGATCACAGCTTTTTTTTCTTAATAAAAAGCTACGAAATTTGTTTTTGAAATGCACGGCTAGAATGGAATCGGAAAGATGGCGTTATACGCAACATGGCAAGTTCGCTGAAAATGGAGTTGGTCTTGCTTAAGGAACATCGTCTTGCGTGATCGTTTCAACGATTGTTCGTGAGAATCAATTTTAATTATTTAAGGTACTTTCTTATGTATAATTCTTGTGATATCTAAGAAAAACATCAAAGAGGTATGGGAGTTCTGATTATTATTGATTATTATTAATTATTATTAAGTATCATTGGTGTTATTACTATTATTATTATTATTATTATTATTATTATTATTATTATTATTATTATTATTATTATGTGCCTGACACATGTCCCTTTACATAAAAATATCAGTGATGACATCAACAATTTCATTACATTGAGGTAAGGTTGATAGCAGGATTTGCTGTTATAGGTCGAAAAATAGTCACATATACAAGGTCATTCAGTCGTAGAACCCTGTGATAGAATACACTAAGTTATGCATGTGTGCAAAATAAAAGAGAGTTAATCAAATTTCTTTTTAAAATAAGTTTGTTTCGTTGGTTATTTTATTCATAAAAATAGCCTAAATATTACAGTAAATATTGTTCCGAGTAGCTATCATTACCTACGTATTTAATGAATATGATAAAGAATAGTTTGTTCTTTATTCTACATTTTATTTAGAATAATTTATTATTATTTGCACACACAGCCAACATTTCAAATTTTCACCTCGTATAACAAGAGTTCAAAATGATCATCTCTTGAATGAATGCAAGATAAGCATCTGCATCACACGGCCTCCGTGACGCGCACAACTCTGGCGGGTTGCACCTTTATTTATGCCGCCTTGCATTCATTACGCCGAAGAAGGCCTTCACGATCCATGAGTTAGGTAACAAAGTCGGTCTTTCATTAACCCCGAGAAAAAAGTCGAGCGGATTGAAATCCAGAGACAGAGGCGATCGTACTATTGGTCATCTTCGTCAGATCGACCTGCCTGTAAATTGTATATCTAGGTATTTCCAATTTCCGCGATAATTTTGGGGAGCTGCGCCATCACGCTGGTGCCACATCTGTGCTCGCATTCACAGGGACGTCCTTCAAAAGTATAGGGAACACCTGGGTTATGAAATTCAGCTACTAAATTCCTCTCAAACACTCGGAACACTAAGAAGTGCGGACCGATGACAAATCCATTCACAATCCCAAATCACATATTTACATTTGAGCTAAGCTGCATGCAACATGTGTAGTTTCCTTGTCCCTCATGTGCCAATTAATTGTGCCAGTTCTTGTAAAACACGCTTCATTTGTCTAAAGAACGGTTTTAGAATTTCCTGATTTTCCTTGTATTTGCACGGGAAATGTCTAGAGAATTCAGTAAGACATCGTAAGCCCGTACTGCGCAAGTGCTGCAGCCACTGAAAATGCTGCACCCAATGATAATGGAAAGGTAGAAATCTCTCTGCACGAGTTGTTCGCCAGATGACTCGCTTCCGAGAGTAAGCGAATATTATAACCCAGTTTTCCAGAGAGGTGGAAGATCTAACGCAAGGTGAAGCCGCTCGTTCCCTTGTCATAACCCGTGTTACACGAGCATAAGTGCATAGTCCAAAGTTTAACGTTAAGTATTTACAAAACAAAACAACAAAGGATATCTAATTTTGTCAAATTCAGTCTGTATATTACGTACAGGATATGGCTCTGGCGTACTAGCAACGAGAATTGCATCACTCTATATATGTTAAAAGACCCAGGTAAATATAAAACGCATGTACTCGATTATTCATGGATATGCAGTATTTTATGTCGTAACTTTTCTACAGCTCTTCTGTGTGATGTAATCGCAAGGGTAATGCTAGTAATAATATAATCTGTACTTTTTGTAGACAATATTTGCTATATAATTAAATGTCATTTCTTATAATTAATTTTTGACTTCTTAAATTTTTTCTAAAAATAATTATATCAGTTCCTTTTATTATTACCGCTAAACCCGCCACATCAATTACCAATGCCGACAATCAAATTCAAGGCATTTTTTCAAGACTTTAAAAAGTTTGTAAAATATTCCTCAGTTATTCCCTCAGTTATTGGAACTCAAACTGGGAATGGAATGTTACCAAACTCCATTTAGGGAGACAATCTATTCTTCACTTAACTCTCCCGGAAAACATTTTAAGAGGACAGAACAGGTTGTAATCACTAGACCAAGGATAGGTCATTTCAATCTCAATTTCTGCCCTCTATTTAAGAGATAGATCCAGAACCCTGGTCAAACTGTGCAGCAGTCTTCACCTCCCATCTTATTCTTGAATGCCTTGCTATTGATAATATCTATTTTTTAAATTTTTGGTTAATACCTATTTGTTTGCGCTCCTGTATAATGCATATCACAACATTACTGGGTAAGTTGCAAATATTTTATTAAAACGTACATTATTATCAGGCAACTGAGTCCTGGGATACAAATTATGTACTCATGAAATTAACCAATAAAGTAACAACTATAAAATAGAAATGGTAGATTTTCAGAGAATTTCCCACTTTGCTCTATTCGATGAAAAAATCTATTATCCCATAATTGGATCGTAATAAGTTTTACGTGTCTTTCACGACGTTAATATTTACATTAGCGGCCATTTGTTCACATTATACATTATATGTATAATGAGATCATGTGCGATCATGTGCATTACGAGATCATGTGCTTAAAAAAGGTTGTATAAAGTTTCTCGAAAACTCAAACATTTTCTGTGAAAACTAGCTCAAACCTCCGCATTTTCAGAAACGTTTAAACGTCATTTTCTCACAAGCTGTTCCAATTTTTTCTTCAAACTTTACGAAGGAATAGTGCTAATTGCACTCTTTTATATGACGGTAAATTAATTTGGGTTTCTTTTTTTGCTTTTTAAAAAATTGCACGAATGTAAATGTTTTGAAAGATCTCTCAGGCCGCTGATACGTACATTTCCAGCAATTTGTAAACTCTATTGTATTTGTGAGATAAAGTACTTAAAATGACTTCAAATGAAGTTTTTCAAAAACAAAAAAATCTGTGAAAAGGTGCTTCATATTTCGAACTTACAGTAGTGGTTGTATGCCATTTTCTTAAAAACAGCTCCACATTTTTCAAAGAAAATTGGCATTTTGGACTAGGTTTTACTGCTTTTTAATCACCTTGAAATGTTTTCGCTCTACAATTAAGAAACCAAAAATTAAGAAAATTTCAAAAAAATGTACTTTTTGCGGTGATAGATGCAGCTGCCAAGAGTATGTGGCAAGCCGAGACCAAAGGAAATAGAAAAGTAATATGGGAACGTCTGTGCCATTTCGTAGCACCACTAAATACTTTCCCTGTATACGTACGTAAATACGGAGTATGTACGTAGACGGGAAAGATATGTAATGCTGCGGAAAATCGATTTCGAGATTTCGACGGAAATACACGTTTTAGGGTCCCCTAGTACCCAAAAAGTTATTCTTTTCGTAATGTTCGTCCATCTGTGAACACTACTAGCGCCTAAACCATGGGCAGCATTTTTTTCAAAATTGAAGAAAACCCTGTCCCTCTGGCTTGAGTCAAAACTTTGAGATTTTGAAAAACATTCTTCAAAATTTGGAGGTACTTTACATGAAGACCCCAGCTTTACATGAACAGTTCCAAACATTTTTATTAAATTTCTTGTAAATGTATAATTCACTTATAAAGGTGTCATAGAACACATTTTCACGGTTAACGCTGAATTTTCGAAAATTGCAAGAGTTTTATATTTTTCCGCGTCTTCCTACAATAACACTGAAGATACAGGTTTTTCCTTCAAATGAAATTTGTTGCCCATAGAGAGCTCTTTCATTAAGGTCATGTACTTTTTTTAAAAAAATTGTGTAGATTTCGCGCAATATTGCTTTCAATATGTGCAATTTGAAAATTATACAAAAATAAAATTTTCTCAAAAACGGTCCAAATTTTTTCTTTACACTTTTGGTAGGGATAGTTCTAAATGTGCTCTCTAAGACGACATAAACGGTATATTGTTCTATTCTTTAGTTTTTTCAAAAATTATAAAAATGTAATTTTTTGACTTGTCTCTCGAGTCGTTAATATTTATATTAGCGGCAATTTGTTCACATTATTGTATTTATGTGTACATCTGATTTAAATAATGTTTTATAAAGTTTCCAGAAAACCCAACCATTTTCTGTGAAAACTAGCTCAAAAATCTGAATTTTCAAAAACGCTCTATCGCCATTTTCTCAAAAACCGCTCCACATTGTTTCTTCGAATATTTCGAACAGATAGTGCTAATTCTTCTCTTTAATATGACGTAAATTTAATTTCGGTGTATTTTTTTGTTTTTTCAAAAATTACACAAATGTAAATTTATTGAAAAATCTCTCACAGCGTTGATATGCACATTTCCCGTTATTTTAAAAACACTATTTTATTTGTGAGTTACGTTAAAGTATTTAAAATGACTACCAATGAAGTTTTTCGAAAACTCAAAAAATTTATTTGAAAAAGAGCTTCAAATTTCGAATTTACAGTAACGCTTAAATGCCAATTTTTTAAAAACGGCCAAATTGTTCAATGACAATTGCTATTTAGAAGGAGGTTTTACTGTTCTTCAATAATATTAGAATAATTTTTCCGTTCTACTATTGGTAAACCGAAAAATTAAGAAAATGTAATAAAAAATGTGTTGTGGGTGACGATAGATGCCATGGCAAGATGTGGCAAGTCCGAATAGCTAGCCGAGTCCAAAGGAATAGAAAAGTAATACAGGAAATACTGTGCCATTCTGTAGAAACACTAGCTTCTAATTTATTGATTAGTATTATATTATTAATTAGTAGAGAACAGTGTAAAACGATACATTTGCTGATTCAGAATAATGTTTTCGAGATGAACTGTGATTATAAAAATAAGTCTTAAATTACAATGATTCGGACTGCGGAAGCTTGCCCAGTATCATTTTAAGTCAATCTCCGATAATTAACTTATACGAAATATACTTTTAAAGGCGAGTAAATGACTAAAACAGAGAACAATATCAGAAAGATGAAAACTTATGGTATTTTAATGTTCCGGTACTAACAAGACTACAACAAGTTCAAAATGAACTGGAAATAGAATTGGCAACATCGTAATGCGGAACTTATAGTTTACTCAACAGCTTCCGACTCAGCACCGGTATGCACGACTTTTCTTATGAGCCGAGTGCCTATGGGCTTCTGTTTCCGCAACGGACTGCCATCGCCCTCGACAGGTCGCCGGTCAAGACAGCGGATTCCCGGACCCAAATTGAGATGCCAGTAGCCAATCCTTCCGAACGGACGCTTTGCATCGTTGATGTTGTTTCTCATAAAACTAATTGGAATACATTCTCATATTATCGTGCGGGAGGTAAGGAAATGAGATAAAACGACCGTTAGGACTTATTTATCGGGGAACGAACACCGAAGGCAGCTTGTAAGATGCGCGGAGGTTGTTTAGCGGTAACGACGTTCGGTGGAGGTACCTCGCCAGAGAGTGAGAGAGAGAGTAAGAGAGGGGGGTGCTGCCTCATCACACAAATTAGGTTACGACGAAGCCAAAACAAGTTTATAATTTCCCTATTAAACAAACAGCCGCGGGCTATACATGGCCCGACAAGGGTAGTTATGCGGGCGATGGGGGGAAGCGGGCGATGGCTAATGGGGCGAGGCCAAGCGGCGCGGCGCCCGGGCCCGTCAGCGGTGAGAGGCGGGGACGCCGCACGGCGTGGGTGGCGGAAGGAAGAAGCGCGACGGGGAGGGAGTTGGGCGCTTGTCAAGGAAGGAAGGCTGCAAGGCGGGTGGCGGCGGTTTGGGCAAGCGGAGCGGGGCGTGGCGGCGTTGGGTGGCGTGCGGCGGGCGGGTGGGGCGATGCACGCTGCCGAACAGAAGAGCGGAAGGGCGAAGTAGAGAGCAGGGTGAAGCGAAGCGAGCGAGTCGAGGTCAGACGGAAGCGAGAAATATGGCGGTGATGGCAACGCTAGGCGCGAGGACCCCAGGGCGTGATCACACCGACTCCAGCCAGCGCAAAAAGTTCGCGAGAAAATAAAGGAGCTTCATGTAAGGTGTAACAAAAATAGTCGGTTATTTGAAGAAGTGTAATCGTTGGTCGAAAATGAATACAAGTGCGGACGACAAGTTTCGTTAATTTTTAATGTTGCCAGCAAGAGAACTAAGAGAAATGGCCTCCATATTGACTACCGGTTATGTAGATTTTGTATGCGAATTGTGAATCACTGATCGAATGCTATTACTAAAGAATGTAACCCACTCATCACCAATTACTTTTATAATTTGAACCTGCAATTTAGTTCTAAAAAAATTAAATGCATGAAATTATTTGTTTCGAAAATGAATAATTTTATTTTTCCACATTTGTTGAAAAAATGTTTCCTCTGAAAACATAAAACAATAGTAAAAAATTCTTCCTTATCGCATTATCGTTTCAAATGACCTATAAAAAATTCGGTAATAGTATGACAATAGCAGTTCTCGCAGTATTTTAATTTTTACTTCAAGTTATTCTGTAATGGCACCATGCGCTTTCAACAGAACTCAAAATACACTCACTAGTCTTATTAGAACACAAGTAGATCAATTATTGATATCTTATTGTACCATTGAAAAAAATATTTTTAAAGACAAGAAAGTTTTACTAATGTGTATGGGTTGAAAATACAGGGGTGAATTGACTTTCATTAACTAATTCAATGTCGTCAGGTTACTCACAGAAACGTGCATTATACATCTTTTTCAATTTATCGGGATCCCTTGAAACTGACATGTTCGAAAAGGAGAAAGAACACATATTTTTAACATTTCTACGTTCTTTTACAGAATAGTATTCATTTTCAAAATAAATGTATTTTTCAATAGATGTTTGCAGTATTGCAGTCTTTATATCCACTTTCACCTATCACAAATCAAAACCATTCATTTTGTGTCCTCCACATTTTAAGTTTGCTCCACGTTTCCTATTTGGTAACTTCCTCTCTAATGATGCCTCATGCCTTCATTATCACCAAATTGCCGATTAGTAACTAACTTTTCGATTATCACATCAGCGGAGATAAAAGCGCTCCAGGAAGTGGAAGTCATTCAATCAAAATTATCTTCCCTTGGTAAAAAATTGTTTAATGATTAGCTTTAATTTGTTCGCTATAAGCATGTGCATCGCCAGATAGTAATTCAGAATAATTAGAAAACCTATTAAGAATTATTTAAAAAACATTAATCAAATGTAATGCTTATGTTAGCTTAATATATATATATATAAATATAATCAGACGCGCGAGTTAAAAATACGCGAGAATCGCTTTAAAAACGAATTCTGCAGATTTTCACCAAACTACTAACTTTTACAATCGAGGATATAGTTGTAAACTGAATTGAGCCAGCTTCTCAGAATGTACTAAGTTGTTATCGGACTGTGTAGAAGAACAAGATGTAAAACAGCGTAAATGGCAAATCAAAAACAATAAAATTGACTTCTAAGTCTCAACATTACAAATTAATTAATAGGTGGTTAATTTAAGCAAAAAGAGATACCAGTTCAAAAGTACTTGACAGTTGTAGACCGAGCAAAGTTGTGTATAGTTGTATTTACAACACGTAATCTATGTCAGTTATGGATAAGTGTCTAATATACTTATTTGGAAAACTTAACGTCGAAATTGTGACGCAAATTTAGACAATTCAACTTAAACGATTTGTGAAGAGTGTCAGATCGTCTACTAGTGAGTGATGTTTTGGCTGATTCGACTCAACAGATATCATCTTGCCAACAGAGAAAACGTGTCCAAAGGCAACATTTGAGCATTTTGCAATTAAATTAAAATGAAAATACCAGGTGGAAGGCCAATGTTAAGCAGGAAGTAAGGTCGTGCGGGTGATGGAGCTAAACGCAGAATGGAAGGATGAGGCATAACTAAAGCGGATAGTGAAGGCGACGACAGGGGAGAAGTGATATGCGCCAAGCGCGCGGTCGCGTGCTAAGGCGGCAGTTGCTGCGTCCACTCGCCGCAGGCAACGAACATCGAGGGCGACGGTGTGCGCGAACGCGCTAGAGGGAGACGGCGTTCAGCGAGCGCGTTCGGAAACAGCATCACCATGCCGAATCTGCGTCGCACCTCAGCGACGCAGCCAATGAGGAAGAGCCGCGGGAAACGTCCCGCACATCTCGGGGCGTATATAAGCCCGCCGGCAGAGAGAGAGAGAGAGAGAGAGAGGGTCACAACTGTCAACGGCAAACTGCCTCACGTTTTATAAAGCAATAATCAGGCCGCAAATTGACATCGCATGCCCAAGTTGGGCAATTGCAGCAACTTCTCATCTGAACAAACTGTAAGTAGTTCAAAACGAGTGTCTCAGGGCTGTCCTCTGCGCTCCTAGAAACACTCGTGTAGAAACTCTATATCGCGAATTATCAATGCCACTGCTGATAGATCATATCAAAAATATCGTTAACATTTTTTTAAAAAGCAGCTGACTCGGAAAACCCTCTCATTTCCGAGATCGCATCATACCAACCTGAACAAAGGGCCAAGAATAGACGACCGAAGCACTTCCTGGAGTAAGAGTAATCCGAAACAGAGAAATGAGTCTTGAAACATAAGTGTAGTATTTACAAACAAGCAATGTGCGCGCCGGTAGTCTAAATTCATTTTTTGACCTTCAGCTTTTCTTCATGTTGTAGGATTGACCATAGATGCCCGTAAGGGTAGGAATGGTCCCACCGCGGTGGCGTGAACGTACATTGCACTTTCCGTGCGTTCACAAAACTGCACAAAAGGTTCTGCTGGGGGTCACTACAATTTTTGGTGCACTAGTGGCAGTGAGCGAGTTGAAGTGCGAGGACGGCGAAGTTTGACCATGCTGGCGTTATCCAACTCTGACGACTCTTCTGGCATTTCGGCGACTACTGCAAGTTCTTCTGACACGACAACCCGGCTGAGGTGTCCTTAGGTTGTTCGGCGAACCGACTTTGCATTTTCTTTTGTATTTGCAGCCGAGCTGGCTTATAAAAATAAAGTTACTCGTAACTTAAAGTATGTTCACGTAAAGATTTATCAGAGAATTCTAGGATCCCCTTTTGATCAACCTGCTACCTTTTGATAAAGAAAACGTATTCCCTTCTTATCCAATAATAAATGTAAACTATATTTATTATATTATAAAATATATTTTTGGGCATTTGTATAAGATATTTATAAGATATAATTTTCAAGAACTACAAATAAACATTTTCCATAAACAGCAAATACTCTTGTCGTTACGCCCAGTCAAGGCAGTTCCTCAGTCTGTGCGTAGATAGACAGCAAATGCGGTACAAAAATAGTTGCGCGATGACGACGTTCCTGGGAAGTCTGGTGCCGCCAGTGCTGCAGTCAAAGCGTAGGCTTAGCAGGTGGAGAGAAGATGAATAATATAGAAAGAGGTTTTGTGAAGGTACTGATGGGAGGAGAGATTGCTAATGGGATGCAGAGAGTATAGGGATAATGAAATGGACATATATAAGATGGGAGACGATGTGTAGGAGAAAGTCCAGTAAGTGTAATAACAGAGAAAGGTGGGGAAATGTACGATCTGGGAATGTGAACGGGGAGTTGTGAATATGCGAAAAGGAAAACTGAGCAAGTAAAGGAAAAGGAATGTTTGATGGTGGATGGAATTTTCAAGGAAAAAATATATGATGATGTGTGTTCATATGCACCAGCTGTATCTGTAAAGGTAGCTGAATAAATGAAGGATGGTGGTGATAATGATTATGATGATTCATGGAGTGGATGGATGGATTCCTAGGGGGTGGTTGTTGCTCGAATAGAGAAAGAGTGACCCAGTAGCGTGCGGGGGCGAAGTCGGAGACGGTGCTGGCAACAGCGCGAAACTGCTCGGTTGGAGACGAGGGAAGTGGCTACGGCAGCAAGCGGTCATCGAGCAGAAGCGACAATCGGGGCAGAAACTCGGCCGCACCGACGCGCCGCTGCCAACGACGAGCCTCGCACGAAGCACGACCAAGCGCATTCGCCGCGTTGATGCTCACATATCATGAAATACTTAACAGAGCGTTATTGTCGTAAAAAAGGAAAATATTTTTCCACATGACAAACATAACCCTGCGTCCGTTTTCGTCATCTCACAGAATTTCTTTGCAATTTTCCTCACGTGCCCTTCCAAGAGAGGTAGTTCTTCCTAATTTCAGTTAAGCGTTGCCAAATCGCCAATATTTTGGATCTGGATGAGAGTGTTATAAGACTACAAATCGGTATTAAATATTATTTTTGTTCTTAGAACACCAATAAGTACAGTGCATATACTCGAGTGATTACAATGTTTGAAAAAGAGAGCCAATAATATGACTAATGAAACATCATATATTCCACATTTGTGATAGTATATTAAGTTATTCTTTAAACGCTGTTCGATAAAAAATTTCAAAATGTTAAAATCAATGCATCATAAACCAATGTAGATTTTTAAATAAGTATTATAGACTGTTAAAACATATTTTCAAGTTAGATTTTACAAAGTCTGCCTCTGGTAGTGGCATGATTTCTTCTGAACAATTATTTAAATTCAAACAGGTTTTCCAAATATTTTCTTTTTTCGCTCATCCCTTTCTCTTTTCATCCCCTCCAATAAACATCCACGTACTTCCTATATCTGTAGAATAGATAAAATTACTTAATTATTTAAATACAATTGTTGGCATTTGACGTAAATAAAGATTACTGCTGCCTAGAAAGTGCCAATTTTCTCTCACCAAAAACTCACATGTCCGCATGAATAATTTTAGGCTCCCGACATAGTAAGACTTTAAAAAACGTTGTTTTGCTATTGCCCTGACTCTGAATAAGATATTGTAAATTTAAAATCAATATTTTGGCATTGGGAACACACTATAGAAAGCGCACACTGTATTGTATCATACAAATACAACAACAAATACAAAGGTAAATCAGTAAGTGTTTGATCCCAATGTTTAAATTTGATTACACCTGTGTTAAATTTACAATGAATTAGAAACAAATGAATACAAACAATGAAAACAAATCTACAATTTCTGGTTACAAAAGCTTCAAATAATATTTATTAAAGGTGTTAAAAATCTCAATGTTTCAAATACAAGGAAACCAAAACTGGTATGTTTTAAAAACGTTCAACACAAGTTTCCCCAAAATTCTCGAAACATATTTCTAAAAATTTCTGTATTAATGAAGGGTTTGATCTTATAATCTCCGAGATGCTGATTTCGATTAATCTATTAGGTGGTTACATACACCCAAAGAAAGATGATTTTTATCAAACACAACCCACCAATTTAATATTTCACAACCGTGTTAAATAATATGTTCTCTAAATATTGTGGTTTCGAACATTTTATTAAAAGTTTGCCATTTTCAATATTTGTTTACTAGTAGGGGAGATATTGTTAACAGCGCTGAATATAGCAAGAATGGCAATATATTTTGTTAAATAATGTACAGATCTATAGTTCTAGTAAACCGATATCTCGCGTTGGTCTAATACTCACTATTTTTTCTTGCTCACATCTCCATCAATAATTTCAGAATTTCTGAGTTTTAACGTGATGATTGTTTTTGTAAATGCTTGTCTTCCTATTTATTATATGTATCTGGCACAATGGCACGCTCTAATAGCAATAGATCTAAAGGTGTAGAGTAAAAAATACATTTTAAGTGTTAAGAAAAGTGAAGAAACATTTCTAAGAATATTCCTTCTCGATTTCTTGCGATAGTTTGCCTCTTGAACGTCTCTTTGTAAGATTCCGAAGTATTCGGACAACATTGTTTCACTCCAATTGCGTTGATAAAGCTTTTCCATTTCAGGATGATCCTAATGGAACCGTTCGCCATGTTCGTCACTAATAGCGACGAGGTTATCATTCCCAAAAAATACATTAAGTGACATGTTACATTCCATACGGTGATTCGATCTCAATAGTTCACGTACAATCTCGCAATAGTTCTCTGCTTTATAGTAGTCTAAAAAGTTTTCAAGACACTTGAGAAAAACAGCCATGCCTTTTTTTCAACATCACTCAACTTAACGAAATGTTCATCAGCCAGTAATTTTCTAATTTGCGGTCCTACAAATATTCCTTCCCTTACTTTTGCTTCATTGATCCTTGGGAACTTTCCTCGCAAACACATGAATCCACGAGATGCTCCATTGCTTTCACATATATTTTGTCGGGAGTATTTAATGCGCAGTGGAAGAAGATACCCTTTTCGGGAGTCAACAAGAAGAGTGTTAACCACATTTCTCTGTCCAGGCAATAGTCCAATCCGAGCAAGCAATTTTCCCCCAATGAATTTGCTGTCTTCGCTCTCCCATTCACATCGAAAGCGGCTGTGTTTTGGGAACCCAAGTTGCATGCCGAGCAGAATAGCAATTACCTTGAAATCTCCACATTATTCCACTTGTATTTCTCATATTTGGTAAGCCTGAGGAGCGGTTTTAAGTTCTCATGTCGCCTTCAAGTTAACTGCACATACAATCGGTGCAGAAGGACATTCGTTCCCTTTGTGGAGAAGTACTGCTTGCATACCTATTTTGATAGAATATATAAACAAGCACATTCAGATACATTGAAATCATGGCCAGGAGCCTCCTTAACGGATTCTATATCATTTCAAAAAGCTATGTCACTTTTATTGGAGAATTATTTTGAAAAACTTCTTGGCCACCACGAAAATAACTCACTTTCGTACAGGGAGAAAGATGCCATCCTTTTAGTCGCGAATCAAAAGTTCACCATATGCGACGAAGTTAAATCATAATCAAGATCGTTGAGATCAGTTTCAGACAAAAATGTGGTTCATTTGCGTCACAGGAGGCTTGAAATTTGGTTCAGCATGGATATCTCCTCCCATGTCTTCTGAATGTTCGTCACTAGCATTTATCTTAACTCACTGTTACATTCGTAATAGGTAATGGTACCGCCAATTTTTTACTGTGACATACAGGACTTATAGCGGATGATAAATTAGGATATTCCAGGTATTTTTCTCAGACAGAAAAAACAGACCGTGATGTTGTGCGCTCCATCCAAATCATGGAAACAGCAAAGGGTATACGTCGTGAACCTTTTAAACAGCATGTCAGGAGAATAACACCCAACAGACAGCATATTATGGTGGGCTCATTTCTTGTCAATCATCCTAACACGTAATGAAGTTCGTAACACTTCCTGACCAGATGATTAAGTTTCAGTTTGTGTGATTTCTGAGTTAATTCTCAACGGATCTAACAGAAGGAATTTGTGCAATTTACACTCTTACGACACATTTCTGCTTCTGAATACTCAAAGTACAATGATTCACGAACCTATACCTGGGATCGGCATAATTCTGCAGTTTAAGTGTCATCCAATCGGGAGTTTGAATGTCCCGTCAGTAGAGACGTTTAAGCTCGTGATTAGATAACAAAATAACAGCTAATTAATCGTCAACGGACTCTATGATTGAATCGAAGTGTAGAACACCGGGGACTCACATCCAAACCACTTTCCACGTTATCATATCTCTCAATGCAGGGACGCAACAGGCAAGAAACACAATGCTTCTACTTCTTCGAGCATGACTTACTGCCACTCTTACCCAAACTTTTTCATTTCCCAGATGTGAATTTTTTGAATTCAGTGTCATGTGTAAAAATTCCTTGTTTAAATATCAATTATTCCTCAACAATTACATTTGTAGAATAATTAAATGAATATACGGCAAAATAAACTTATTATAAATAAAATACTTGAATTGATAAAAAATAAATTAGAATTCGCATTCCAATGACGTTTCAAAATTCTATGCCCAGTCAAGTTCTGTATTAAACCACTCACTCAACGACGCCTCACATTGTGCTTGTACGGAGCGGAAACTTTGGAAGAAATAGCTTAGACCTTTGGCAACTCCCATAGTCATGCTCATTATGTGTCTGAAAGGATCACATGGAAACCTCACAACCTTTCAATAGTAAATAAAACTTATGGGGAAAATGTCAAAACTGTGCCCACTAACAAACAAAAAACTGTCATTAAATAAGAGTCAGCTTATAATATTTACATCTATGATTTTACTCACTTTAACACATTCAGAATTTGTTTAGGGAGACGCGTCACCCTCATCAATAAAAAATCTGCACATAGTGCAAAACAAAAATCTCAGAACAATAATCAAGTGCATTGATTTATAGCGTTTCCAGATTTATAGTGAACTGGGTAATGCCTTTATCAACAATTACATCTCTGCAATTTCTGAAACTTTTACATGACACTAAATACTTCTCATTTAACAAAGAAATTTAATCTAGTAGAAATGCTGTACACCTATGTCGAATAAACTCTAAATTTCCTAAAGATAAATTTCGCCTCTATTAATACTAAGTGATAAAAAGTCAAAAACAATTCGAATATTAAACCATATAAATAATAAATAAATATTAAGTTACGTCTATTCTAAATTAAACAATATCTAGCAAACGGAACAGCGTTGTAGAGCTCTAAAAGTCAAAGATGGTCATGCCTATTAGTGAAAATACCATTGCACGCCTGCACAGCATTTTGCTCATTGACTGACTTCGAGAGCCGCGCGCCAGCAACTTAAGTGCGAACTCGGGCCGCGTGGATGGCTGGGGATGGCATTCATTCTAGGAGTGGGGATTGCCAAAGAGAATGAACAATTCGAACCGTTGCATGTAAAATGAAAGAGCAATTGCGAGAATGACGAACTATTACGTACAGTTCAAGTTTCATTTCCTTTTATTTTGGAAATGTGTGTTGTAGATGTACGACATTGAGAAACTACAACGAATTAAACATACCTATTTGATTTGGATACCAGTATTTTGATTGCTTGTAGGGCATAGAATGTAATTTGTTTTGCTATGATGTAATCGCAAATTTTACGTGATGCTAAACACAAAATTGTAATATCGAATCCTCTTTGTTTGACTATGATAGTAATAAATTATTTTTTCGTTAACTAAGTTTAACTAATTAAGTCATTTCTACAAAGCTAAAACATCTTATTCTTAAAAAAATCATGATACTGTAAGGTATTAGCCAGCGTGCCTCATGACATCTATTTGAGGACGCTTGGTAGAGGATTAGCCTAGCCACAGGAAGTAGGGTTTTTCCGTAAAGGGAAGAATGCGAAAGGGGAACACAAGGCTTTGGGAGTATCGCGGCCTATAAAACTTTCACTGTTATAACAAGCGAGGGGCTGACGTAGTAGTCACGTGGGCCTGCCCAATATAACAGAGTGTTTCAGAGCCAGTGGGTGGGTTCTGAACAGTGGGAGAACCTCTGTGGCGTGTGCACAAAATTGGCGCCACGACGGTGCATATGCGAGCCAGGCTCGCGAGCTCGAGTCTCTAGTTGACGAAGCCTGCGGACTTTAGGTCCTGGGATCTGCGGTCACGGGGAGCAATGCTGTGTGCGTGCTCCGCGGTGAAGAGTGGTTGAGTGCCACGATCGACGCCGATTCTCAATCGAATAAGATCGCTCATCTTATCGAGAGGCAAACCAGCCGTCTGGTGCGAACGGACTTATGTCCTGCGTGACATCCGGTCACGAAGCTAGGCTTAAGCGCGCTTCAAAAGTAGGAGTGGCGAATGCACAATCAAAAACATCTAAATCGGGTTGATCGCTCCGATCAGGGGATAGTAGGTCTATCAGAGCTAGTTGTTAGATGATTATTAAGTGTAAATATTTCTTTGTTTTCTTGTAATAATTAATTTTACGACGAAAGCTCTGTGTCTGTGGTCGCTGTGAGTATCCATGACGTCACAATACGTTCTTCTTTAATTTCCGACGACCACTATTTATTCACAATCAGATAAAAAAATGAAACCCTTTGAGTTCTATTTATCAAAACTTATAATAATGTCATGATTGTACGTAAAATATTGTAAAAGAAGTTTGCTTGTTGGTATCTCTTATTCAGCTTAAGGAAATTATCTCTTATTGGGCTTGAGGAAAAATGGTCACAAATCTAATATATTGCTGCCAAACATTACCCTTCTTGGAATTGCCTATATTTTATTTTTATGGAATCTCGATGTGACTGCTTCAATTTCTTCCATTTTGCTATCATTTGGAGATTATGACATTCCTGGTGAAAAGTAAATTGTTAAAGTAAATTTTTGTTAGATTAAATTGCATAATTTATAAAAGGGGCCTCTGCTTTATAATATTTTTTAATGGTTACAATGAGCATGAAGTGAAAAAAGCAAACAAAATTCGATATATAGCAAAGCACACAAGAACATAAACAGTGAAATATATCCCCTGCAGCTATAAAAACGGTAGATTTCCAATTTAAATAAGTGAGCAAATTATTTCGCAGGAATGATCATTGCCTTAGACGCCAAGGCATTCAATATACGCACCGCGTCGATCTCACTCCCGCTTCTCCCCTCCTCACAAAGCTGCCTACACCCCACTACGTGCACTGCGGCAGCTCTCGCGGGCAGACGGCTGGCTCGTAAGTGCAGAATGTCCGCGAGAGCAAGCATTGTGCGGGCGTGTACAATTGTATTCAAGGCCTTGTAACAAGAAGCAAATGAATGAAAAAAGTGGCTATTTCCCCCGCCCTTTAGCTATTCGCCACCCAACTATTTGAGTTGCCTCTTTAGCCAGCGGTTTCTTTACATGTATAGCAGTGGGCACTAATGTGTGCAGTGCATGGATTGCGTGGTTCCGTGCAAGTTCCGTACAATTTCAGATGTAGAATGACAATGTAACAAATATAGATTAAACATGTTTTAGTGCGAAATTAAAATATAAATGTGTGTTTAAGTGACCATATGGTCAATGATAATTTTGAAATAATTTGGCAACAAATTTCGAAAGCGTCTGTTGACAATGAGTGCTTTATAGTGTTATTAGGCTTTATAAGCGTAATCCGTAAAGCGAAAAATTGGAAGTTGAAAAAATTAAATCTACAGCTTATATATTAGTCAATCAATATTAAAGAAGTGCAATGGTATACAATTGCCACTTTTCATCCTGATGAGTGGAACAGATTGTGTGACTAATACAAATAAATTATTTTCGCAAGCCCTCCATTTTGTAGTGAAACTAATGTGTGGTGAAACGAAACATTATGTAGTCTTAACACTCTTTGTAAAGCTGTTCAGACACCGACAAATTAAAGGGTCGCATTTCCAATTGTTAAACATTTAGAAAATGTAATATATCACGAGTTTTGGAAAAACTGTGATATTTGCGTTTCCCTTTTTTGCAAATTTCAAGACCTTTAAATCTTCAACTGATAAGTTTTTCATAAGAATTGGAGTATATTCTTCAAAACTACGGACATCTGGACTAATGAGGGTTTATTTAAAATTACTTTTGAGTAAGATAAGCAATAATTGAAATCATCGGCAGCTGTTTCTTCACCTCTTGACAGGCGCAAAGGTAAAATACAGGTGAAGAAAAATGTAAATAGTTTTAGAAGGCATTAAATCAATTTTTAACTCTTGCTTCCCCTTGTGGGAGAGAGGGTATTTATTGTCTTCACTCGAGGAAATCGGAATCTTATTTTGGTATCTACAGTTTTTGTTGGTTTTTACCATCAAGCTTGTATGTGTCTGAACAAAAATTCAAGATTTCGTAATGCCGCAAGTAACTTCCATTTAGAAAGGCAGTAAATCATTTCATAAACCGTTCAAAACTCTGTATAGGTTTGCCAATTAAAGGAGTTACTGACGTGTCGTAGGAACTGATTGTTGACTCGATAATGTAGATTAGGCAAGGACTATAAAATAATCGTCAAGTTAATTGGATTTTTAAGATTACTGAGACCTGTATCTGATTTTGAAAAAAGATCGAAGAAACATCCATAGTTACTTCAAATACATTTATATCTGGGGATTAGCGTGTTTATATATGGTATAGTACTCTATCAGACACATGATAATAACGGTCCAACAAAGAGACATGAGACGAGATGAGAAGTTCCATTGTGAGGATGACGGTGTTAAGTATTTTCCATGCCGTTGGCAGAATGTGGTGGATTCTTTGTGAGACTACCTTCAAGGTCTGGAGAGGCCAAATCAATTCGTATGCATGTACACATGTGACATGTGTGTATTTTGACTCAACAGGTTAAAACCTGCAACAGATGTTGAACACTTTGTTAATTATTTATATTTATTTATCGTGTAACCTGATACCCAAAAGCTCATGATTGGCATTCAAAGAGAACGATTTGTGTTGTTCACAATCCATACTATAAATGTTAGCTGCATTGTATTCTTCTAACTCTAAATAGTCTTGTGTCGTATAAAGAAACAGTTGCATTGCTTTACGGTAATTCTTCTGCAACCCACATTCCCCCCAATGCGTGCGTCTTCGCTCCGATGGACATCCCCTGGCCATGCGCTCGCTCTTCAGAGCACTTGGCGCTAAGAGGGATCGAGCGAGGCGGCAACACCGACGGACAGCCCCGATGAAACGCTTGTTTATTATGCCTGCACCTTAGCCTACGATGCATACGCCCGAGATTGTGACAGAGTTAATGCGTAGAAGATACTGGTGAAGATGGAATGGAATGGTGGACCTGTGGTTGAACAACCGGAGTGTAAATCTAGCCGATTCGTCCCGCGGACGCGCTCTGTCCATCCCGAATCGACAGGGTGTGGCGTCTTTGCCGGGGCAATAAATCACAGACGTGAACGGTTTGTAATTTATTGGGTATTTATTTGAAAAAAGGCTCTAACACCTGAATACTATGAACAATAATTACAATAAACAATATTGGCCCTATTTACTAGAAGGAATGTTTCTGGTTACCACCACCGCTGGCCTGATAATTAGATATCTTATTCGGTGTGATGCACCAGTAGCCTACGTGCTGTCTCTTATACACATCTAGATGCTCCCGTCTCGACGTAGCACGCCGGCTTCAGTTCACTGCCTCAGTAGCCTATGCATTAAAATGCAGCGTCGCACACAACCCACACGACTTCCTACCGACGCGTCCAAGAATCAGAAGAAGGAGTTTAGGTCCTGGGTCCGTTTATATCACCTTCTGGGCCAGCTGACAGAACTGCGTCATCTCGCTGTTTCCGTGTTTCCACAGCTAGCCTGCCTACGGGGTTCCCAAGTTAGCCGCAAGTGGTCTACGGGGTTCACAAGTGGCCACTCACGACATGGCACCCTTTCCCTTCCGCTCCCTAGGTTTGCCATTGTTCAGTCCGGCGTCTCTTCCCGCCAGCGCTGTCCATGAGCATGAAATGCACGTGGCTGATATTTGGTACGTTTGTACAAGGTGACTGATATGACGCCACAAGGGTTTTGACCACCCAGCTCTCCCATCGCCGGGAGAGCAACGCCCACCTGCCAACTCCGCAGTCACTGCTCTCAGCCTGCTAGTGCCGGCGCTGTGCATGCGCAGATCGGGCCATCGCCCAGGGCCCCGCAAGTCAAAGGGAGCGATGGGAATAAATAATAAACAATTGAAAAATAAATTAGAACTCGAGAAAATTGTTATCGTAATTGTGTAAGTCTCGTTTCAGCAGTATGATATTTCATACAATTTTCAAATAATTTTCTACATTAAAAAGTAATAGTCGTTACTAGGGGGTGGATTTTAATGAAAGGTCATCTTTATTTATTTCATATTAGAACAATACCGTTTAGTATAGAAATTGAATATTTTAGGTTATGATAAAATGAAATTACCCATTTTTATATGTCATTCATTTGCATTTTTTATCGATTTCGACTAATAAGTCATTTTTCACCTTTTACGTCCCTTTTATTGCAATTTCACTGATTTCATCGATTTTAATATCATTTTAATGGTAATGCTTCAAATAAAATTTAATAGGAACAACAAATGTTCACCACAGATTTCCTGAGTTGCCTATTCGATTTCTTCGCTCACCTATTGTAATGGTGAGTAATCTAAGGTTCTTTAGACGCCTATCGAAGCTATTGTCAGTTCAGCCGATTTCGTGATAAATAAAAGCAGATATTTTCTTTAAAAAAACGTCCAAATCAAAAGTTTGCAGGCTGAGTTCACTTGAATAAAAGGAAGAAGCCTCGATTACATCAGTAACATACCCAACAGCTTGCGTTGTTCATCTCAAGGGTTTATGGTAAAAATTCTTTGTTTTTAGGGCTTATTTTATATCATTTTTGGCAATGTCCGTCGTGAAAATCCGCCCCCTAGATATTAGTTATAAGGTACTCTATGAAATGACAAATGTCAGCAAATTCTGTAACTTTTACAAAGCGAAATTGTCATTTAAACCTTTTTAAACCTTCACATTTTTTCCCTTATCATCCAAGATATTTTAATCTACATTTTCGTAAAATTATATATAATACAGATATTGCCATGTATTTTCATTGCAGTTAGGATTGAATATCTCAAATTGTAGGAAGTGAATGTTAATAAAAAAACTGCAGTTATGAAGCAACCAAAGTTTGAAATGATGTATTAATTACGCAGGTTTACGCAAACACTAAAATATATTCTGCTTAAATGCATATTTATTATTTAATGCATTTAACAAGTGATTTTATTAAAACCTAATTAAATACAACCAAATTTCTTAGCGTTCATAGCTCACCGAGGAAACTGTAATATTTGATCCCAAAATACTTGTACTTTCAACTACTATTTAAAATATATTTCAAAAACATTTTTCTAACTTAAACGTATTTTGTTTTTAAACTTTTGACTTATAATAACTCCTAGTTTCTTGATGAAACTTTCTCATTTGTGATTTTTTCGGCGTGTGTTTGTGTGAGTGTGTGTGTAAAGAGAGGTGTGTGAAGGTTGTAGAGTAGCGAGTGATTATGTGTGAGGTGAGCAGTAGGATTGGTGTGGGTGTCGAGATTGTGGAGAGATGTGATGTATTGTAGAGTTAGTGTTTGGATGGGTGTAGACAGAGTGTGTAATGTGAGAGTGTGTGTGTGGATGCTGAGAGAGAGTAGTGTAGGTGTTGTGTGGAGAAGAGAGACAAAAGAGAGAGAGTGTGAGTGTGTGGGGGGGTGAGACTAGGCGTTTCAGAGCATAATAGCCTTCCGGCCGTTAAATTATCCATAGGCGCTTGTGAGGAGACGACGCGGAGGCAGAGCAGCGAGTGGCCGCGAGCCAGGCGGTTCCTCTGAGGAGCCCGGAGGTCCGCGGCCCGCGGTCGAGGGCAGCACATGCCGCGCGGCGGGCGGCCCGGCCTGCGCTTCCCGTCGCCGCCTACGCCGCGTGCACCGCAGCGTGCGACCGGAACGGCCGTTTCCGGTCGGGGACGGGCAGGGCCCCGGCCGCGCGGGGTTGACGACACATTAAAAGATGAAGCAATAAATAAGTAAAAGGAGTGCCCGGAGAATGGCGCCTCGCGCGGAAGACTACGGCGGGAAGACCGAGGCAGCGTCCCAGGAGGACCGCGGCACTGGCTAGACTAAATGGGCGGCGGCGGGAGAGCGGCGCGGACGCAGGCGAGCGTACGCGTGCAGAAGGCGCGGCGCATCCACGCCCGCGCCTGCTGCCGCACGCACACCTGCCCGCCTCCGCTCCCCGCTGTGTGGACCGGCCAGCAGCTCACGCTCACCTCTCACGCTCCAAGGCGCTGCCCGGCAATACCACGCGGCGCGAGCGAGGCGGCGCCGGCGTGGCGCCGCGCGCGGAGACGGCCAGCCGTTCTAGCTGGGCGACGTTTTAAAGAACCGACGGTACCGTCGGCGAAGACGTGAACACTGGCTTTTACTAAGGAAATTTTTTCGAAACTTTTTAGTAGCCCCAAAAATCTGAAGATCTCTTAGATGTTATCTAAAGATTGGATAATAAAAATGTGATGCACGAATATGGCGTTGCCATGTAAAATAGTTGTATGTTATAATGTAAAATATTGTCAGATTGATGTTTGCTCTCGCTAATAATTCTTTTCTATTAAGTTGCGGCATATAGATAGTAAAATTTATACATTGAATAATTATATTTCATATTTAAGAAATATGTAAACTCTTACATCGAATATTATTATTTTGTGTTAGTTTTATATCATTATACGTAATCAGTAACTTTTTCTGTAGAGTTTAAGTCAGAAAGTAAGAATCTCTGAAGACTGCAATTTTTTTGGAGAGTATTAGTCTATATTCTGCAAGAATAAGTAAAAGAAACTGTTTTCAAATAGATTATTGATTTATATACGTATATTGAATTCCATACATGTGTTGCGTTTTTGTATATTAACATTTATTAGTAGAAAATGTCAGAAGATTCATTCTGAAAACTCGCACGTCTGTATCACCCATTGAAGACGTGACGTCTCCTCGCCCGATGGCATCGGAATCGGGCCCACTGTGGTGGGCAGTGGGCGCCCGCCGCGCCACGGCATCACGATCAAGCGGCGGGGGCGGGGCGGGGGCGGCGCTTCGGCGCGCCGAGGGGCGGGCCGAGGAGGAGGCGCCGAGCTGAGGAGGACGTCGACGGCGACGGCGACGAAGAGCGGAACTGGCGCCGCCGAGGGGTCACGAGGCACAGCGCGGAGAGCGGACACGAGCAATGGAGCGGAGTTTAGAACAGGAAGGGAGAGTGCTGGAGACAGCAAGAGCATTCAAAGCGAGTAGGACGTTTACTATCCAAATGATGGGTTGGAAAACTGGATGAATGGTGTGAATGAGTCGGGTGAAGAACAAGAAGGATCTCCACATGGATGACCGCAATACATTTTTATTAACATCAATGCGTCAAGCTTTTTATAAGTGGAGAAATTAAGTAGATCGCAGTAGCGCAGTGCACAGCTCGTAAGTTCATGTTGAAGAAATGTGACGATTGGATGTGAGAGGATGTTCACTGTGTAAAATCGAAAAATCATGCTACGAGAATTAAAATACGTTGGTAGGACTGGAAGGACGAGTGAGCTTAATGATTGAGAAGTTTAACTACAAATGTGGCGAAAATATTTTCATCTCCGCCACGAAGCAAATGACTGTGCATGCAGCAACGTCCAAACGCAGTTCAGTTCAGTGGAAGAGCGCCCTCTACCACCCACCCCGCCCACTTCCCCTCCCACGCGAAGCCCCAGGGCGCGCGGGCGTGTCGGCTCGCGGGCGTATCGTGCGCTTATTACAACCGCCTCCAGCGGACAAGCTTCTCTCCTCCCGACGTCCGCCTCGCCCTGCCAAGCCCTGCACCCTCAGCCCTTCCCTCGCGCAGCCTCGCCCAACCTTCCCCCATCGATGCGGATTCCGTCCTGCACGGACCGCGTCGCCGTCTTCTCTGCGTCCGCCCCGCCCATCGCCCCTCGGCGCCGCCCCCGCAGCCGCCCCTCGCCACTGGCCGAGCGGGCGGCGGGCAGGTGAGCCTGGACGGCAGCTCGGCGCGCTGCAATTGCGTATAAAGCGTATGCATTTATTCACGGGGGCGGAGGCGGCGAGAGTTGTGGGTTTCACTGGTTGCTTTATTCCGAAAGGGAGAACACTGCCTCTAGAGAGTGAGTGGTTAATGGGTACTGCATCGTAATCGGGAGGGACGCGGCCTGGACGGGACGCAGTGCTGCTCCTGGGCTGACAAGTAGATTCCATCGTGTCTTCCAAGTGTAACCGCGAGCATGTCGACTTAGGGCAGCCATGACTATTCAATTCGGGACCATGCGTACTGCTTCATGCCTCAGAGGAATTTCTGCACCGATATTATTATGTGCTCTACTTATGCAGCTTGTTTTCGGTACAGGTACCGTCCAGACGCGATTACATGGTCGAATTTGCATTATACTTCTTTTACTCCATACGTTATTCATGTTGATACATCACATCATAAATTGTTCTGAATTACCCTCCCAAATTCTACACCAACAACTTAGGTCTGGACGACATAAAATACTCCATCTACTGGTAATAAGTCATTCTAGGAAAATATGATTAATGCATTTGTTAATATGATTCATGCAATACTCTGAAATGTGTGTATTTTAATAAAATGAAATTACACATTACATTCTTAGATTTATTCTTTTTCTAATGGCGTTGAATTATATCAAGTAAACTATTGGTGCTAGACTAGCACATACTTTCTGATACATTTTGTAACTTTTCAATTTTTAGAAATTCAGAATTTAACTAGATCCGCGTCATCTTTTAAAGCGTTTGCAGGAAAAAATTAAATAACAAAAATTGTGTTGTTTTTGAGAAAAAAATTATAAGACGTCTTTACTTTCCAAAAACTATTGTTTTTTTAATGTTACTCAGAAATAAAAGACAATAAACATCGACTGAAGTAAACCGAATTTTAGGCCGTATGTTAACCAACAGTCGGGTAGGACTATACAATGTGTATCTATTGATTTCAAATTCAGTTATAGAAGATGAGCTCGACAAGGTAAATATTATTCGACTAAAAAGTCACCCAGAGTCATTTCTTTATGTCGACTTTGCAAAGGAGAATTTTATGTATAGCCTGTATTAAGTTTTCGGAAGCCCAATGAAATTCTAAGCAAAATATCGCACACTATTGTGGTTAAATTCAAAGAAGAAAAAGATTGAATTTATTTGTCTGTCGGCAATAATCAGTGTTTTCAAGTAAAGAGGAAGGCCATAGTGCAATAAATTGTGAAAATGTGGATACCGTCCATTCATTTAATACTGAGATAGTTCATTAACAAACGAAAGTCACTAAGTTCAAGTGACTTTCACATTTTTCCTCCTCTGAATCAAGTGAAACCAATTAAAAGGCCATTATCACAGATTACCAGTACACCGAGTTATGCATGAATGTATCTCCTCCAAATGGTGCAATTGTAAGTGCGTAAAATCTTGCCCAAACATCCAGAAAGAAGAAGAAAAATAACAATGAAAAGAATGAAGGAAGTACTATTAAGAAGATAAGATGAACAACTATCTCCAGTCAAAGAAAAAATACAAAAACCTCAAAATTACAGCCTTATGGTCCCAATTAAGGATTTTTAGAAGGCACTTATGGTTCTTAACGCATTTCATATTTTACTACATTTCATAAGAGACGTGAAGAAATTACTTGAGTTGTTAAGAGAACTCTGCTCGTCACTTGTATATAGAGCAGGACTGCACAACTACCTGCTCCCGCGAGCATTCTGCCCTTACCGTCTGCCTGCGAGAGATGCTTAAGTACAAATAGTGGGGATTAAGCAACTTTGGAGGGGGAGAGGCCGCAACGGGGTCGAATGCCTGGGCATATAATGCAATGACCCAGGCTGTGAAATGATTTTACACTTCTTTACATGAGCAATCTACCGTGTTTCGAGCTACAAGTGCCATATTTCACTGGTAATGTTCTTCTGTGCACTGTATATTTAGACTTTTTTTAAATTTTTGCTTATTGTAACTCAATATTTTAAAGCAGTGGCATCTTTTAAAAATGTATTATGCACGTTTAACCAACAAAACATTTCCGTTTAATAATTTAATGATTTTTCACCAGGCATGTTATAATCTCCATATGATAGTAAAACAAAGGAAATTGAGAGCAGATTCGCACAAGGCGATTGATATAAAAATGAAATATAGGCAATTAAAAGAAAGGCAATGGTGGCAGACAATATATTTGTGATCATTTTCACTCTTTATGAAGCTGAATAAGAAATACTAACGAGAAAACTTACGATATATTACGGTCAATCGTGATATTATTATGACTCTTCTTAAACAGAACACAAGGGGCACAATTGTTTTTATACAGTGTCGTAAACGATTATGAATAGTGTTCTCTGATTTGAAATTAGAAATCTATTATGTACTCTTGTCGGAATTTAGAGCAGAAAGTAACCATGCTTTTTTAAGAAGAAGATATTTTTGCTTTGCTAGAACCGTCTTAATCAATTAAACATACCTAATGATACAATTAATTAATTACTGCCATCAATGAAAACATATTTAATATTACCATTTTGTGCTACGTAGCATGCTAAATTTGCGATCATTTCGTAGCAACGCAAATTAAATTATCTGCCCGACAAGCAACTAAAATACTGGTATCCAAATCAAAAATGTGCGTCCAATTTGTTTTAAGCTCATGCTTCATACTATCATACATCGACAACAAACATTTCCAAAATAAAAGACATTGAAACTTGAACTATATGTAAAAATCCGTCATATTCTCGCCATTGCTCTTTCAATTTACGCGCTACGCTTCGAATTGCGCGTTCTCATTGGCGGTCCCCACTCCGAAAATGTCTTCCCTCCCCACCATCCACGCGGTCCGGTTTGAACCGAAGTTGCTCGTGCGCGGCTCTCGAGGTCAATGTGCATAATACTGTGCAGGTCCGCCTGAAAATATGCTCATCTGCCCGTTGCCCGTTTGTCGGTTTCTCCGCCCGTACGCCTACAAGTTTGTTCGTCTGCTCATTTGGCCCTTCAACCCGTTTGTCCGTCTACTCTTTTGACCCTTTGACCCGTTTGTCAGTCTACTCTTTTGACCCTTTGACCCGTTTGTCCGTCTACTCGTTTGGCCCTTCGACCCGTTTGTCTACTTGTTTTACCCTTTGTCCCGTTTGTCCGTTAACATCCTTCCGCGCTACTACATACTTAATACATACACTACTACATTCTACACCCTAATACTTCGTACCTACATTCTGCTATCATATTTTACCGTCAAATTTGAGTTTTCAAAAACAGCGAAGCTTTATGAATAGCCATAAGGACGGTGACTTTTAGGAATGTCACCGTCCTAACTTATGTCAGTATGTATGTACTTTGGCACAACATGTCTTTTCAAGCTAAGACTTACCAGCACCGTCCCGGCCTTGCGGCCGGGGTAAAGAGGTACGTGTGGTTCGCACATAGCTATACCTAAGCTGAATTTATGGTATTCTCAATCTGAGAAATGATTTTTCTCATCATCACACAGCAGCATATACTTGGACGTCGCTAGGAAAGTACATAATTTTTTAGCCCGACCGGGAATCGGACCCGGGGTTGAGCCGTTGAAAGAGAGCTCGCGAATCAACGAGCCATCGCGGGCAACATTGCGATAAGTGTGTAATGCTTAATTTGTTCGTATGGCTTCTCTAACTCTAATAATACATGCTTACAATGCATACAATTGTGCTTGTGTATACTTATGTGTATCGTACACAATGGTTTTATTCTCTAAAAAATTAACAGCTTGTAATAATGCAGTGAATTTTATTTCACTAACAATACTATTTGTTTATTTTAAATTGCGTCCATTTGAGTCCTTGGCAACCATGTTAGTATTAAAAGACTGAAAGATGTGAAAAGCAGCTCGCTGAAATACTGACATCGTCTGGGGCGCTTAACTTTTCACTCGCGAATAAAAACTCACTTTTCTCTCTTGCACTACAAATTTACATTACTGAAGCAAATTGATTTTGTAATTTGCTTTTTAAGAAAACAAATAGTGTCTTTCATCGGTTACTTGATTGGACGTGAAAGGAAACTCGATTGGGAAGAACTAGGAATAGAAGCCCAAACTGAAAGAGAATAGCAGCAAAGCCAAGTTCAGAAGTGGGAGAGCATGCTCGGAAGAGAAATATACGCAACCAATGGGTGATTGTATGTAAACGAAGAGTGTACGAAAGATAATGAAAAAAAGTAGTTTAGTCTCATAAATCATGTGAAACTTGTATCGTCGCCGCATTTTCCATCGCCCCAACAAGAACCGATACCGCGATATCGTGTGACTTGTAAATGGCATTGTGCCCAAAAGAAGCACGCCGATCGGGGTCTCTCGCCCCTCGGGGCGCGCCAAGAAGAACAGGGCGATATGACAGGCGCGTCATTGCCCGGGACGCCGGCCCGGGCGCCGGCCGGCGACAGCCCCACAACAGAGGAGCCGGCGCCGCGGGGGCGGGGGCGTGGGATCGCGGCCGTGGGCGCCGCGCCGGCGCTGCGCCGCAGGGGGTCGCCCGGGGCAGGTAGCGCCCGTCGGTCGCATCGCTCGCGTCGCGGCGGACACGGGGTGACGCGGCCGCCCGCCCCGCCCCATTCCCGCCGGACGCGTCGGGAACGCGCGGTGCCGGGATGAGGCGGCGGCGGCGGCCGATGAGCTAGGATTGCTAACTATGCTATGGACATCCTCCGGGCGATGGTTTGATGGTTGTTAGTGACTCGGGGTGCGTCAGCTGCTTGGCTCACTAGTCTCGTAAGCGTAGTGCATGTTTTCCGACGGGCAGTGAAGGTGATCTTCTCCTGTTGGATGGCGAGATCCGGCACCGACCCTACCGTCGGCTAGCGAGGTTTTCCCTCAACCAGTTATCTCCCACCAGCGGGGCCCTGCACCAACCGGCATATGTCAGTATGTGTACGTAATGGGTGATGATAGGACAAGGAAGAGGAGGGAAAGACTGCGTCCGTTTGTTAGGGTCCTGCTTCGACGTTCGCCTGGTATTGATCGAAAAAAAAATCACGGGAAACTGCCGATCAGAGCAGCCGGCCGCTAGATGTCTCCTCCAGACAGCGAGTTAATTCGACCAAGCTAGGGCCGAATTCATAGTCGTGTCTTATACTGAGTGTTCCCGTAAGTGGACGAATCGTATTCATAAACAGCCCTTGAGTGAAGTCTTAAGAGAGCACTCATTCCTATAAGCGAGGCAGCGTGCTCCCTTAAGTATCCCTTATGGCTTCCTCGCATCGACAGTCGTAACCAGTTTAGGTTATACTTACGCGGCGTTCACCGATTATTGAATTAGTTTTGGTGGTGTTTGTATAATGTAGGCAGTTAAAAATATGTCATTTGTGAAACGTGTTATGGAAAACGACTTCAAAGATTATTTTGAGTTTTATACTCAACACAACCTGCGAAACTCCAAGAGATATATTCGAGATATGAGAAACCCATCGGAAATGTAGAATGATGAACAATTCCGAAAGCAGTTTCGTTTCAATAAAACTACTGTAATGGATACATTTGTGCCGATGACCGACTAAATCCCAATGACTAAAGGAGGATTGCCGATTTCCTCTTATTCAAATTCTCGTCGCATTAATATGCAACTTCATCCTCTCAGGAATGTTTCCAACATTTTTAACTTTTATTCATATCTGATTTACAAGACCTATTATAAGTAATTATGAATTTGCAATATGAATAACAAGTGAAGAAATTTAAATTGTTGTAAAATGGATTTATGTTAATACTATATGGGGTTGACATTTTCAATTACATGAAATGTTAATAATCCATTACCAATATTGGCAGACTTATGTTCATACCATATTACCATACCACCACTGTATGTTCATTAGTTATACTAGAGCATATGTTAACGTTGAGGAATCAATTGAAACTGATGTTAAGTATTATATTACAATCCAATAATGCACATAAATAATGGTTAGAAAATGCACAAGACATTGCAGAGATTCATTAAACTGTTGATACGAGGTTCATGGATTTAATTTTTTACCAAACAATTCTTATTATTATGGATTAGTAATAAGTACATTTTAAAAATATTTACATGATAACGGTGTCAAATAGTCATTGAAATTATATGAGAATCGTAGATTATATTGTTATCTTTCTGCTTGTTATTAGTGATTGGTAGTAATCACATTAGTAAAATATACTAATATCAAAACATCTCGTTTTGTCTCTATGAGGATATATTAGTGGTAGTAGAAGTATTTCGTCGTGCGCGAGACGTCAACTCTACGTTGGAGTGCCGTCCCCTGTTAATTGGACACTCTTTGTACAAGATGTAATGCGTATGTCAACTCGGTTGCCAAAAACTTCGAAACAGCTGTCGCCTATGCCATGTTGCAACATTTCCCTTCCTCTTAAGGGAACACTCATTCCCTGGCCGTAAGGAACGTCTATGAAATACGAGCGCCTATAAGTGAAAACGTATTTTGAGAAAACACTTATCATTTAAGGGTTAGCTTATCCTATAAGTGACGACTATGAATTCGGCCCCTAGTGTCGAAAATCTTGCTACTGACGGGACTCGAACCTAGAACCTTGTGGTCAGAGGAACTGCAGTAACATTAGTTGATGCTCTGAGCCACCCCAGTTCACCACAGCGAAATGAGGAATATCGTTGTATGACGGCTGAAACGTTGGCTCCTGTGCCTAGGACGCGCGTCTCCCGGCCAGTCAAGTAGATACAGACGCCGGCCGCAGTAGCTTACACTTTTGCCAGTTAGCATTGTGGTTTTCAACGATATGTTACAAATTGTACCAGATGGAGGATCAGCCGTCGGTGAAAAGTTGCCCATACGTGCTTGTGAAATACAATTTTACCAATGCTTTGCAGTGTAGTTCAAAAAAGACGTTTACCCGTTTTCGTTTGTTTTTTATCTTTACATAACAGTATATTATTAATAGATACTTCGCTATCCCGGAGATGCCGCATCCTAGGCCCAGTTCGTTAGGATTTATAGGTTCGTTATACGGCGTTGAGAGCCCACACACGCACGAGATACGTGACAGTTTTCACTACTCCGTTTATTTGCTTGTACCGAGCAAACAAGAGCGCCTTTGGCAACATTCCGACGGTTATAACTGTCACGAACCAAATATGTCGGCTCATTATTTTCTTTCGAATCCACTTTGGTGAGTGATCGCTAAATGTCTGTGCGCGTAAGCTTATACCGGGTTAAGCTTTGTTAAAAATGTGACTGTGAAAGCAGGAAACATGGTAAACCTGAGCAGGTAAAACTACGGAGCGACGCAAGTTACAATGTCTATTACTCATTTCAATTGGTAGTGGAAGTGAATTTTTCGCGATTTTAATAGTATTATCAAAAAACCTTTTTTTCTTGAGAAAGAACTCACTACTTGTTTTCATCTTCTTCACGCCCCATTTCGACCTAAAATTCAACTATATCCATTGAAACCTAGATGAATGCTGAGATCTGAATGCTGAATGCTGCGCACCCGAGGCACAGATCCAAAGCATTTCGCCCTGAAGAAGGTCCCATCATGGCGACCGAAAAGTTGCCATCTGTGCCTAGGACGCGACGTTCCCGGGTCAGGAAATGTATTTTATACCTTACTCACTTCGGGATATTTAATTTTGGTTTTGAACCTCCCATCTGATGGACACAATATATATACATACTTACACACACAGATATATTAGCATTCGTAGAATTTCTTCCAATTCGCTTGTTACACTACTCAGCAAGAGTGTGGGTATATTTGAAGTCTCTTTGTCATCCGTTTTTATCTTGCATGTTTGGATACCCCAGCAGCCTCATCGCGTTCGGTTTGGAGATCTCATCCACCTTGAGCCTTCGCCAGTGGAGGATGTGGATGGAGTTGGGGCTCACGGTATCGTCCTTCCTTCATCTCTGGGGAGGACGCTGGCGCGCCGCGCGTGAAAAAAAATGTCTTGGCGCCCGAACGTTTTGTGCTCAGCGCCGCCAAAGGTTCTGTATCGATGTTCCACTACTTCTCGAATTTCCTTCGTTTTCCACGTCTCTGCTTCCATTCGGGTCCAACTCTTTGATGGGTCACGTTCTTCCTGGCATTGTTTGCGTCCGGAGGAAACTTCTGGGGAAGAAGAAAGTTTTGTATCCTTCATATTTGTTCAATGATTATATCTCTACAAATGTTCAATTACAAATTCAGCATTTATTTAATAGGTATATTTTAACTCGTACAAACTGTATTTCTTTATCTCTCTCTTTCTTATCTCTCTCTTTTCTTACTCTCTCTTTCTTTATCTCTCTCTTTCTTTATCTCTCTCCCCTCTTTCTTTATCTCCTCTTTCTTTATCTCTCTCTTTTCTTTTATCTCTCTCTTTCTTTATCTCTCTCTTTCTTTATTTCTCTTATCTCGTCTCTTCGTATCACTCTTCTTTCTTTATCTCTCCTTTCCTTTATCTCTCTTTTATCTTTTTCTCTTATCCTTCTCTCTTTCTTTATCTCTCTCTTTCTTTATCTCTCTCTTCTTTATCTCTCTCTTCTTTATCTCTCTCTTTCTTTATCTCTCTCTAATTTTTCCTTTATTCTCTCTTCGTTTTTTCTTATCTCTCTTCTCTTCTTTATCTCTCTCTTCTTTATCTCCTCTCTTCTTTAACTTCTCTTCTTCATTTACTCTCTCTTCTATCTCTCTTCTTATCTCTCTCTTTCTTATCTCTCGCTTTCTTATCTCTCTCTTTTTCTTTATCTCTCTCTTTCTTATCATCTCTCTTTCTTTATTCTCTCTTATCTCTCTTCTTTATCTCTCTCTTTTCTTATATCCTCTCTTCTTATCTCTCTCTTTCTATTATCTCTCCTCTTCTTATCTCTTTTTCTTTATCTTCTCTCTTTCTTATCTCTGTCTTTCTTTATCTTTCTCTCTCTTCCTCTCTCTCTTGTAACAAACCATGTTGTCAACTCTCTATTTGTGAGTTAAGAGGTTGCTAAATTTGAATAGACAAAATCTATAAAACCTGCATTACTTCAAATGCGAGAAAATTAGTTATACTTGTATGTTAACATTACACACACAAGGTGACAAATCTCGTCAATAGTCTTTCTTTAATACGACAGGGACTACGTACTTCTGGAATACATTTTATCATTATCGAAGTTGCGAATACAAAGGAATCTCTAAAAATAACGTATTTAATATTGTTAATACATCTTGAGTATGTCTAGGCTTAAACTCTTTCAATTAATATGTTAAATTTTCCTTAAATAGCTTTCTTTTAAATAAATAACTGTACGGCATACGTGCGTCAGATTCTGTACGGTATACGTGCGTCAGATTGATAAATATTGACTTCTTTTTCGATTCTGCTTCTCAGAGTGTACAACCGATTTGTTGAGGACTGAAATTATTTATTGTTAAAAACACTCATAATTATTTTTCGTTACTTTCGTATATATTGTACAATATTGTACACATTGTACAATAAATTATAAATAGTAATTTAATATAATCGTATGTTTCTATCAATTTGCAGTCAGACCTATTGGAAAGAGGTAATTTGAAAAGGTAAGTTGAAAAGAGGGGATATGAAGGAACTTCTGAGTTTAATGTTCTACGGAGAGGTTATTCTCGCGGTAATGACGATATTATAAATAAAATTTGGGCTAGAAATAAATATACTGATAATACAATTGATATTTACCGAATCTTACGTATTGTTGAGAATATCGTGAACTTCTAGATATTTCAAGTAACATAGAAGGTAACTTGCCAGTTTCTAATTGGCTCAGGGCCCACCATCTCTCCAAGGCTCTGCCCCTAGATTCCATCCCGCTTCATAAGAGATTCACCATTTAATTTCCGCCACCTCCACGAACCGCGCCCTCCGCAGCGGCTAACTCGAGACCTAGCTGCCGTTAGAGTCACGCTGGCGCCACGTCCGCTTGTGTTGCATCTTGCATCGTCACCCCCACGCGCCCGCGAGCCTGTTTGCCAACACGTCCGTTCTACCTCTTCGTATGTATCTAGATTTTTTTTACATTTAATAACAAATATTTAGAGATAAAACATTCGTTAGTAAGTGAATTTGTATGAAACTATTGGAAAAGATCCTATACAAAAATTTGTCCCGTGAAAAAATAAGGAAAAACCCAAGTTTCATAACAGAATGAAGTAAACCCAAAATTACAAAAATTTGTAATTTTCTTACTGCGAAATATTATTTTATCGTTTTGAATTATTTCTACAATTACTAGTCATCTAAACAATTATTCCATGCATTTATTATGTATTTATTTAAAATAGCTCCTCCATAAACTTATTAAATTTAAAATAACACAATAGATGTTAAAATCGATGATGTATATTACAAACGTATATGTGGTATCGACAGGAACCATAAAGTAGGTTAAGGAATAATGAGAAAAAATAATCTGGTGTCTTAAAAATGGCCCATGCATAGAATCAATATGTTGTTGTAAGACCAAATTCAAAAGTAGCCTGTGAACTATAACAACCTTTAATAAAAAAGGATAAACTAGAAGTAATATTCAAGACTGTTCGCCGCATAGGATTTCTAAGTCCAATATTATTTGTTTTTTAACACGAGTTTCTACCATTAAAGTCAACCGCTTCAAGGAGAAGACTTCTATAATTATTCTGGTAGGTCAATACAAAATAATAAGACCTTTGAAAATTAACAAGAAATAATATTTCAAACTAGTTGCAACATGCATGAATATTTTAAATCAACATGCTTCATTATGAGATGATATTAGTTAATCTATTGTGTAATTTCAAGACCTGAAGTCTTTTTTTAATAATATTTTAAAGGCCAATAATCTTCGATTTCAAACTCGTGTCTAATAGAAAAGGAACTAATAGTTCAAACACTCATAAAAATAAAACTGAGAGTTTCTAAAATTATTTTTAAATAAAAGTATAACAAATTAAAAGGTATGCTCGTATATAAATCACAAATTTATAACCACAAAATAATTAATTTTTAATTTTTCTTTAATTCTTCAAATGCGGGGTAACAAAATAAATACTACGAAAGACACAACAGTACTACTTTTGGCACAAAAAATTGAAACAGTCTTTCGAACAGAAGTCAGAGAAAAAACACAAGATTGTATAACGCCCTCACTTTACCAACAAATATATACATACTATTGTTTAATATTCATTATTTTTATCATTTTAAAATGTCATAATTTCGTTTCTTTTCAAGTAGAATTCTAATGTGTTCCAAAATAAATTCATTTTTATCAGTTTTTCCGGTTCATCCACGTTTCGCTGACTTACATAATGGTAGGGACCGCAATTGCTGTGTAAAATCAAATCCAATTCCTGTGGTTTTCTTCATGTTCGGCTTCTGTACACATTACCAAATTTGTCAACTCGCGAATTTGTATTCTAACAATACTGATGTGAGAATTTATATTATACATGTTTTTATGCAGAATGAATTAAAATGGCCAGATGATGGAAACGACGTAAAATGTGCTGTCAAACACAAACCTCATGTTTGTAACTGCCTTTTATGTTATTAAAATAGTTGAAGACATTCAGGTTATACGTGTAACCATTCCATCGCTTACAAATAAAAGGTAGTTGAGATATTTTCCCCCACAACTATTCTAAAAATTAATATGTAATCGGGAATACAGCTATATTTTTGAAATTTGAAACGGCAACAAACTTGGACCAGAGCGTGCGTTGAAGGGGTTCTAATCCCGGGCCTCGCAGGCCAACGCTCCAGGAGCTGTCGTTCAACGCCGGTGTTTGGATTTTGTCCTGCCAGTGGAGGACTGCGGCCCGGGGGTTTACCCACCCCGCTCCTCGCCGGGGCTGCTGCCACGGGCTGCCAGGGGCTGCTCCGCCGCCACCGCCGCCTCCACCGCCGCCGCCATCGCCCCCCGCGGCGCCCGGCACAACCCTCTGACAGGGGCCTTCTCACAAAGTACACGCCTGTTTATTTATCTCCGGTCGGTAAGTAACGTGATAATCATTGCCGGCCCCTTCGGCAGGTAAACACAGCGCCGCGGGGCTCCTGCGCCACCGGCCGCCCTCGCCGCCCTCGCCCAACCTTGCCGTCCTCACCGCATCGCACCCCCAGAGCAACCTTTCGGCGAAGGGATACGCAGCATGCAGCGTTTTCTCGTCCCTAGAGGCCCTAATATAATATAATTATATATAATATATATATAATATAATATAATATTAATATCATATAATATAATATAATATCATATAAATAATATATAATATAATCAATATAATATAATATAAATAATATAATATATAATATAATATAATTTATAATATTAATATTTTAAAATGCCAAAATATATTAAAAAGAGTTTTTGCCGAAAATTCGCCCTTTTCGGGTGCACTACTACGTAACTTTCTCTTCTTACGCTATATTGTCGGGTAGAAAAATTATTACATGCCTCATCTATAATATTAACATTCACGTCAAGGAACAATTGTTGGAATAAATTTGTTGTTTATGTTAATATAGTTGTTTAGGATTTTTTATTTTGCAGCTTGTATTAAACGTAAGTATATCTATATTGTATTACTTAGTGATTATCCAGGAGAAGTTCGTAATAAACGTGTATTCTGTAGAACTGTTGGAAACCGCCCGTCCGCCCGTCCGCCCGTCCGCCCGTCCGCCCGTCCGCCCGTCCGCCCGTCCGCCCGTCCGCCAGTCCGCCAGTCCGCCCGTCCGCCCGTCCGCCAGTCCGCCCGTCCGCCCGTCCGCCAGTCCGCCCGTCCGTTCCTCCGACCAGTAATAATGTATTCCAAGTTTTGTTGAAATGGCATTGTTCCCACGTTGAAAAGTGAAGCTAGAATACTTTTTATACTAATATTTGCGGTAATGTGTACATCTGTGAGGCAATGTTTATCCCAACAGTGAGATAAGTAATATTATTACATGTAATAATGATTATATTATAGATTGATAATATCACAAACGTATTTTCGCTTACATATTAGAGAGATGAAAAAAGCTGTTTTTTGACGAGTTGTATCTGGTTTGGTAATTAATTTAAAAAAAATGTTTTATACAAATATTGCCGAAAATTTTTATCCTCTTTAAAATTGATTAAAAAATTCTAGAGAAAAAAAATACCGGTTTTTTCGGGCCTCCCGATTTTAGCATTCCGACTGGGAGGTCGAAAACGCGGGGTGATAACTAGAGCCTGGATACATACAACGTATCCAATGAAAACGTTTTTATAACTTTTTTCCAAGTAAAGTATATATATTGACTGGACTATTTCAGACTTTGCTCAGGTATTCGATCGTGTGTGGTACCAGGGTCTATTGTTCAAGCTTCGTAACATAGGAATCCCAGACTACTTGTACAACGCAATTCGCAGCTTTATAACCGGCCGATAATTTTATATTTAAATAAATATTTATATTTGGTCTATATTACCAATTCACACTGGTGTCCCTGAAGACTACTCTCTTTCCCCCAGACTGCTCAATATCTACACAGTTGATATCCCCTATGGAGCTATCCACTCAACGGTATTATACGTGGACGACACAGTCATTTACGCGTCAAATTCGGAACTGCCTGACGTTATTTCTGAACTTCAATTGACATTAAACTCCTTTTACAACTGAGGTTGCTCCTGGAGATTAAATCTTAACCCCTCAAAATGCGAGGCAAATATTGTCACCTTACGGAGAATCAAAAATCCCCAAAATAACTCTACTAACAATTCAATCATCCTCTGGAACACAACAATAAACCCACCCGGCTTGATACGCGGCTGGATGGCACCCCATATTATAAAATAAATCAATAAAGCGCTGCACAGCTGCACTTTTCAAATAATATATCTTAACAGAAAACCTTCCCTTAAGGTCGATCTTACACGGCTTTTACATAAATCTGCCCTTCGCCCACTTCTAAACAAGGGTTGCCCTATTTGGGGAGATGGCGCCCCTACTGTAGTAAAACCTCTTCAAACTTCAAAACAAAATACTTGATACTGCAGCAAAAGTACTTCGGTTTGTTTCTAATAATAAATTGCATAAAGAATTTGATTTATTCACAACAGCCCATTCTATTTCAAACTTTCCAATACATTTTCCAAACCTTACTGATTTCTCCAGCCACAAATAATTTCCGACTTGAAAAATCCTGTATCCAAAGGATAATTAAATACAAATTCCCAAGAATAAAACCAGACCACCTTAATAACCCTTTTCCGTTTCTAACCTATTGATATTAATTCCTAACCCTCTGCCAGCCTTCCAAATCACCCCAACCACATAATACGTAATTTGAAATTGAGTACTTCCGAGGGTTTGGCCTCGTACGTATTAAGACAAATGCTAAGTTAGCTATATATTATTAATATCAACCCTCTCTTGTAAAGCGCTAATGCGCTTTCTTTAATACAAAAGGCCATTTGTGAAAATCAATGAAAAATATGACTGTGTTGTTAAATAAATTGCATCCTCGAAACATTAAGGAAAGGAAGAGAGCTGCATACTCCACGATTATTAATGATTATGATTAGGACTGTTTAAAAACAGTGACAATGCAACAAGTGAAAAAATAAGGTAAATAATATGAAAACAGAGGTTAAGAAAACAGCAGATACGGAAGCGACAGGAATACAAGGAATTATTTTGAAGACATCGGAAAAAATTGGATCATATAGCAGGATCCTCTGTTGGAGACCAATTGCCCAAGACGTCAAGAGGAAAAATTGTCACTTTTTATCTGAATTTATATTTATTATTAATTACATTCCTGAATGCAATAATACATCTTTTTGGAGGGTTAATCTCCATAGTCCTCAGCGACGACAATTCATTAAAATAAATTTCTAGCGTTTTCAATCTCGGAGTAAATGCTGATGGGAGCATATTCGACCATACACTAGGCACCAACACATTTGCGGGCTCCTTTGATCTGGGGTCAGCCGAACGAGAGACCCTCCGCGACAACACACAATGAGAGACAATGGACAAACAACCATGCCCAAGGTGGGACTCGAACCAGCGACTCATCGGGCCGAAGCGCTAAGTAGGTACGCGCTCTTAGCCACCTCGACCATCCAGGTCGGCCTCATTATTAAATTTAAACACAACTTTTATTATTCATATCACACTTGCCGGACTAGGCAGAAAAAACTTACTTTCATAAGGTTCAGCTCACTTATAAGAGATGTTTTAAGTGCGGTCAGCGCGGAGCTCATTTGCTAAAACCTTCCGTAAAAATTATTTCTAACTGCGAAATGGCTGGAGTTCTTTGAATACAAACATCAACATGCTCAACGGACTTTCGCAAGACCTAAATCGCAAAGAACACGGATATCTAAATCACAAATTCACGTCAGAAAATATGTAGCATGTTAAAGCAACATGGATAAACTTCGCCGCGACTACGCTCTTCGAAACAAATAAACAGCAAACATCCACACAAAGAGGAAGACGACATCGCTAAAAGGAAAGTCTCGATACTCTCTCCAGAGAAGCCTCGATGGAAGCCACAGATGTAAGAGTACTTTCTGAAGCGCTCTCTAGCGAGACCGTCCCCAGGTAGCATCCAGATGGCGTCCGCGCTTCGCCCCCTCGCCAGGGGGTTAACGCTGGGGGGATGGAGCCGGAGGAAGGGAGAGGTCACGGTGCTGTTGGCCTGTGCAAGGGCCGAGCCTCGCCCGACGAAAAATTGCGAGCGCCCTATGATTTATGCGATTCGCAGCGAAGGATCTCTTTAGGAAGTCTAACGCGTGCGGTTATATTTTGTTACCTCAAAACTGTCAATTTTTTTGAAACGTGGCACGGCAATATTTTTTTCTGAAACTAACTTCGTTGACGCGTTTACCTGGTTTGTGTAAATTTGTGCTTAATTTATCTCACTCATTTAACGAAATATTATCCTAAGACAAAAATTTGTATCTGTCCTGACAGTCAAAAACTACATTGTGAACGTGATGAATCAAAGAAACGTGAAGTGTAATGAATTGTACGTATTGTTTTTCTTTACTATAATTGTCATAACATACACTTTATGTGTATGTTAGAAGTATTGAACTATTCCCTCACACTTCACTTTATTTTTAATTTCTCGCTACCGCATACGCAGTAGAGAGAAAATGATTTAATGCTGCGCGAAAAAACAGCAACTTTTCGGCAGATAAACTCTTACTACAGGACCCTGGTAATAAAAAAGTGGACAAATCCAGTTTACTACATTGAAAAAATGCATCCTCTTTCACGTGGCGTAGCCAGAATCCATGTTTTGTGCTTGATACCTAAAAATCGATTGACAGCCAAACGTCTGTCTTTCAACAACGTTAGCAGCTAAACCGTTCAGGGGATTTTCTCTAGTATTTATATTACCCAATCGAGCTGGCTGATGTCGCGACCCCTGAAATTGAAACCTAAATTTTAATTTTACTTTACAGAAAGCCTCTGGGACATTTTCAACATTTTCAAAGAAAAAAACGGCGCCAAGATTTTTGATTAAATTTTGTTTTTGATAGTGTGAAGGACGGACGTTTAAAAGAATGGTCCAGGTCTCATGTTCGTTGTAAACCATGAGTTTCCTCGTTTATATATATTTTTAAGATAACAACAAAACTTTAAATTTTAAATATTAGACTACCTGCAAGGCAAAATAATGTCCAAATTATGAGGCGATTTATTGGAATATGTTTTCAAAATAAATTTTCAAAGAAAAAACGGCTCCAAGGTTTTTGATTCAATTTTGTTTTTTGATAGTGTGAAGGACGGACGTTTAAAAGAATGGTCCAGGTCTCATCTTATTTTTCTCGTTTATATTTTTTTAAAGATAACAACAAAACTTTAAATTTTAAATATCAGGCCACCTGCATGGCAAAATAATGTCCAAATCATGAGGCGATTTATTGAAATATGTTTAGAATTGACGTGTCGGGACTGGGCCACCCCTGAGGAGCGGCGGGCCAGATGGCGCCATGGGCGGCGGCCGGGGCCGACCGGGAAGGGTGGCGCGCAGCGGGGGTGCGGCGCGCGCGGCCTCAACGAAAAATTGCGAGCGGCGTATGATTTACGTCGGGGGGTGGGAGCGGGCTAACGATGAGTCAGGGCTCGAGAACGCGGGGCGGTGGCAGGCAGGCACGGGGCCATTAGGGCAGGGAGGATCCGAGAATTCCAGCGAGCGACGGACGCTGCAGCGGTAATT
>BOPP01000082.1:1512593-1534566 GCA_017312745.1 Gryllus bimaculatus
ACAATTAATGTAATGATAACATAACAATTGGCAATATTATAACCACACAGTTCAAAGAAAGAAAGAAAGAAAGAAAGAAAGAAAAAAGAAGGAAAAAAGAAGGAAAAAAGAAAGAAAAAGAAAGAACGAAGAGAAAAGAAAGAAGATAAGAACTGAAAAGTAAAGTAAGAACTAGGGGTGCTAATACAGCACGTACTTTCTCGCCTTTAGTAAAGGTTATATAATAATATTTATACCAAAATTTCTCTCCGAATAAACATATTTCAGTCATAATTTTTTGCAAAAATCATTAGAAATCGTCGAAAATTTGGTACGAAAATAAAATAGTTTCAAGCAGTAGATTTTTTATTTAAGACTTTACCTGAAAATGTATATTGGCATTGAATTTATTGTATAAGGTGTACAGTGTATTCACGAACATATCCGATGAGTTTTTCAGACTTATAATATTCTGCAAAAGCGCTATGCAAAAAAGTAAAATAATTAAAAGTTAATAAATATCGATAGCGTTGGCAAACAAATTAAAATAAATCGAAAAATATATAATAGTAACTATTAAACATAATAGTATACTAATGTTCCCCAAATGTGTTCATTTTAACACGAATTACACGTTGCTCCTTGTCAGATCATGTAATCATAAATACTCTGTACGTTTTCACACCTAAAAAAATCTCCAAATTGTAATAACTAATCGAAAAACAAACGTTTCGTTTCCATCTGCATTCAGAATTCAACACGATACCAGAATTTACGAAAACGTTCACCGAATACTTTTTCCCCATGCTACGTCACACTAAATTTTTCTGATTTTGACGTTAAATATAAATACATACATACATGCATACATACATACATACATACATACATACATAAATCAAAGCCTCACAACTGTTGCATGTGAATGTTCAACAAAGAGAAGAATTCAAAAGAATTCACAATTCATGATCTTATATTGTTGTCGTTCAACAATGAACTTTTGAAATATACATTTCTTCATTGTTTCACTGCATTGCTTCCCAATACAGCGTTTGTAGTAACATTATATTAAAATGTTTGTAAAAACTAATGGTATTCATTTTTTTCAGTTTTACTTTCCTGTAAAGTATTGGAAATAAAGCTAACATAATCCAAACCCAACCAATTCAAAGGAAGTGCCTGTGGTGGATACCTGCATTTATTTCGGAAGCCAGGAACATGTTCACAATTGTAGTCTCAACGAACATGAAACTTATTCCATTCCCTTATGCATCTTTTACGCAACCTGAGGTCTAAATTTAAATTAAAAAATATTGTGCGGTTTTGAAGAAAAAGTGGCTTATAAAAAATAAAAATTGCCTATGTTTGACACAAAATTTTGCAAAAATTACTATTTTTTTAAAAAAACTTAAATTTGGCATTATTTTTAGATAATTTTTATGAACACATTTCATTAACCAAAAAATTGTATCTTCAAAATTGTACTTCTAGGAAAACCCTGAAAAAATTGTTTTTTTTTAATTTTTAAAATATCAAGGTTTTCTACCAACATGATACCTGCACTATTATTTCAAACGTTCTTTAGGCTATCTGACAACAAAATGTCATCACAAACGATGGCGCCGTTTGCGAGAAAAAAATATTTTAAGAAAATTAAAATGGCCTTTATTTCAACAAAACTAAGCGAAAATTCTCCATTGCTCGAAAAATTGTACATGACCTTATTTCAAAACATCTTTAGCAAACACATTTTACAGAAGGAAAAATCTCTATCTTTTATATTTTATTTGTAGGAACAATCGGAATACATTTCGAACTTATGAAATTTTCGGGAAAAAACAGGGTTTTCAACGAACATGAGACTTACATCATTCTCTTAAACGCCCAACAAGAAAATTGAATCAAAATGATGGAACCATTTTTTCGAAAAATTTGTAGTGTTCCAAGGGCTTCATGTGAAGTACTCCAAAAATTACAACATCGGTTTCGAATTCATGAGGCCACGGCATCAGCCAGATCTTTGGGAATATCAATTTTGGAGGAAATCGGCCGAAGGATTTAGCCGCTAGCGTTGCTCACACACGAACAAAAAAGACGTTTTGCCATTAGTCGATTTTTCGATATTAATGGATTCTTGCTATTACACGTGTTGAAGGATTTTTATTTCTAAATTTAACAACTGGATTTATCCACTTTTTCGTTACTAGGACCATGTAATTAGTATTTTTCTGTTGAAAATTCGTCGATTTTTAGCGTAGCATTACATAACTTTCTCACTTAGGAGTAGAGAAAAAGTAAAAAGAAGAAAATACAGGAGAAAAGAATGAAAGAAAAAAGAAAATGAATTGTCTAGTGCAACGACAGGATGAAAAATCGAGATATATCAGTGCATCAAAGAAAAAGTTAACTTGTTTTAATATATGTCAATTCAATTTCATTTGTGCATTTTTTGGGTTTCAAATATCATCAAGGTATTTACATTGTGGCGTCATACGGGTGTAATCGAACACAGACGAGAGTGGTTTGTAAAACAGTAGATTTATTAACAATCTAGACCGTTGTCTCAATTTAACAACTACCCTGCTCACAATACACTAAATAAATAGACCCACTACAAGTAGAGATAATTTAAGAACGGCTTCCACACCACAACATACTACCGATGTTCCCTGTATGAAGCCGCTCTACTTTGAGACTATCTACGCGTCTCGCAAGTCACGCAAGACAATGAATTGCCGGCCCCTCGTCCTAGTGTACCTACACGCACAGACACGCGCTTCACCTGTCGCCGACGCCGCTAGAACAAGAAGACTGGTGCATTGTTCTCCTGGCCTTATTCAGGACTTTTGGCGCTACTCGCCGCCCCCATTGCCTCCTCCCCAAAGCCGGTCTGGGCCCTCTACGTCCACGGAAAGTCACAGTGCGTCATCACTCCGCCCTTTGTTTAACATCCGTTGATGCTCGCCGATTTCCATGTGGTTGTCTGTTTTGAGCGTGGCACGACGTTACAATTTATACAAATCATATAGTTTGTTTTCCATCAAAAGACCATTTGGCCTTTACGTGGGGAATAAAGTTATTTTCAGATCGAAACACATCTTTCGTCGTCATACAAGTTGATGAAAATGAAGGGCAAGTTCGAATATCCTGTTCAGTTTTCTCTGTAAAACTGTCAATATTTCTATAAAGAAAATTAACGAAGACTATACCACACCGATCAATGAGATGAAACTTCGTTTCTTCCTCGAAATAGTGTAAAGGTGTATACATAAACGGACACATTTTTCTTCAGTGGCCCTCACAACCGTCGCCTTTGGGGCAGGTGGCCTTCGCGGCGTCGAGATCGTTTCAGCGAGAGGGGCAACTGAAAGGTAGACAAGCGTAACTTCAGCAATGTCTTGACACGAAGGACATGGGAACAAATATCAATATTAACGATCAGAATGAGATGCGTTTCCATTGATTCATCAAAATAGAACTTCTCTTCTATTGATCGGGAATCCAAAGCATTGATATAAATAAAAAATTGATATAGTATATCATATTCTTCCTTCAATACGTCTTATTTGATGTTTGAGTGCAGAAATCTAACATCTTTGATTGTCTGTAATAAATATCACAAGTAAAATATTGAATTAAGTTATCGAAAACCAAACCTTCAGTCGAGCCCAGGTTCTTAGCAGTTGCGGTTCAAGAACAGCGAAAGGAAAAAGAAATAGTGTAAATTGAAGTTATTTTTCTTTTCTCAATATTTTATTGGAAACTTTCAATAGCCGCCCTGGATGGCCGAGGTGGCTAAGAGTGTGTAACGGCTCAGTGCTTTCCTCATGTAACGTATTAGCCAGCGTGCCTCGTGGCATCTATTTGGGGACGCTTGGTTGCGGATCAGTCTCGCCACAGGAAGAAGGGTTTTTCCGTAAAGGGAAGAACGCGGAGACGGGAGACACAAGGCTTTGGGTGTCTTCCGGCTTATAGAAGCTTTTCACTGTTATAACAAGCGAGGGGGTGGCGTGACGTAGGAGGTCACGTGGGCCTCGCCTATATAACAGAGTGTACGGAGCCAGTAGGCAGGTTCTGGAGACAGTGGGAGAACCTCGTGCGTGTGCACAAAACTTGGCGCCAAGACGGTGCATATGCGAGCCAGGCTCGCGAGGCTGGAGTCATTAGTTGACGAAGCCTGCGGACTTTATGTCCTTGGGTGACTGCGGTCACGGGGGAGCGATGCTGTGTGCGTGCTCCGAGGTGAAGAGTGGTTGAGTGCCACGATTCACGCCGATTCTCAATCGGATAAGATCGCTCCTGCGATCGAGGCAAACCAGCCGTTGGTGCGCCAGAACGGACTTTGTGTCCCAGCGTGACATCCGGTCACGGAAGCTAGGCTTTGTGCGCGCTTCAAAAGTAGGAGTGGCGAATGCCACAATCAAAACAATCTTCAAACGGGTTTTGGATCGCTCCCGCGATCAGGGGATAGTAGGTCTATCAGAGCTAGGGTGTAAGTAGATTATTAAGTGTATATATTTGTTTTGTTTTCTTGTTAATAAATATATTTGTTATACGAAAGCTCTGTGTCTGTGGTCGCTGTGAGTATCTATGACGTCACACTCAGAAGGTCGCGCGTTCGAGTCCCTCCTCGAGCATGGTTGATGTCCCTTGTCTCTTATGCATGTGTTGTCGCGGAGGGTCTCGCGTTCCGCTTACCCCTAATCAGAGGAGCCCGCACGTGTGTTCGTATTTAGTGTATGTGCGTCCCATCGGGACGTAAAGGGTAACCGGTTGTCGGGTGGATAAAAGCCCTAGAGGAAAAAGCTTTGAATAAATTTGGTTGATCTATTATCATAGTAACAGTCGGGTAGAATATTAAAGAAGACTGTTTCATCAATCCCAAAGTTACTAGATTATGGCCAAATCTCAATATCGATTAGTCTATTTTTTTGTTTTCTTGAGGGTGAAATAACGCAATAATTCATTCATTGGATGAAAAATAACTGCGCTCTTACATGAAAAATCATGCACAAGTAATATTATAATTGCATTTCCTTCAGATTACAAACAGACACATTCTACAACGATAATTTTTTGCGTATATATTAAGAGATACAGTTAAAAACTTACCACAAAACTCTGATCGAACTGAGATTATCCGCGGTATAGCTCAACAGCAAAGAGGTTGGCCGGGATCAGGCCAAATGAGACGAGACTTGTCAGCCGCCTGAATCGTTGTTTCGTTCTGGAATCACAGGAAAGAAATTACATTGCTTGACCTACTTGATACTGTGAAAAAAGTTTTAGGTCTGGACTCGGATGTGTGAAAGAGAAGTAGAGGAGGAACAAACGAATATATTTCCAAACAACAAGAAAGTTCTCCACTTTCACGACGAAAATCATGGTTCATGCGTGGATTGTGCAACACTTCCCACTGTTGAGAAATGTTCGCGTGGAAACAAGAGCTCTTACGGGCACAAGCCCCATCAAAGGCAGCGCTTGCGAAACATTAAGATAATAACATTGCAAATGAATGTGCTGTTGGAAGGTCGCACATCTCGGAATCTCCCGGGCCGCCCTAGATCTTCGACAAAGAGAAACTGAAAACCGAGATGATTGTAATGCTCGTGGCATGCACATACAGTTAACTTTGGTTAGCAACCTTTCGTTATTTTGTGCTGATTACCACTATCTTCTAAACTCGATAATAAGCTTTAAGACAACTACAGGATTCCACACCTACAAAAATATTATGGCGAAATGTAGTACTATGCTCAGTATTAAATGAAATGTGTTTTTCTCACTAAATGTCACAATAATGATCATAAACTCCTCTTAAAACTTATTTCAGACGAAATTTCAAACATTTTATTCTAGACGTCGTGCACAAATAATAAAGTTACATTTATGTCCAGCAGCAAAACAAGGGACTATCTCAGCGTATGCTCAATGCACCAAGGAAACCTAACGAAACACCTGATAGAGATAGGGGTCATTGGCCCAGAAGCTGAAGTACAATACGTGATTAGTGTTGTTTAGAATAATACAGTCCAAATGGAAAATAATACATAAAATAGCATTGTTAAAATTAATATTAAATTCCTCTTTGATGCTCGTTATAGTTCATAATTGTATATAAAGAGTTATGCTGCAGAAAAAAAATTACTTAATACTTAAACTTTTGTATTGACTTTAATCGTTTAATGCCAGCTGCTGGAACCTGGAGTTGTTGATACTTTTACCTGATTAACATGACTACTATGTCGAGTGTTACAGTTATAGACATCGGCGTTAGCTGAAACCGCCCTTGAGTAAGTCATTTACGACAAAAACACTAATTCGTAAATCAAGAGACAAGGTAATGGTGAAATTCCTAGATTGACCTTTAATTACTCGCGCTGGCGTACTTTGTACGCAAGTAGAACTGTTATCGCCGTAGATGTCGGATAACATCAACACGCATTCTGACATTTGGTCTAACCTCGCAGAAAGCATTTAACTGCCATCCTCCTCGACACAATAGCGTAAGATTTCCTGTAGTGTCTAGGCAATTGTATTTCCGCTGCAACGTGTTCATTATATTACTTTCTAATCCGCGCGGGTATTACTCGCGCAACTTTTCTTGAACGATGGATTGAAGAAATGCGGATAGAGTGGGGGTATTAGTAAATTAAACAGCCACTAGATTTTATGAAGCAATGTCAATTTCTGGAGAATCAGTCACACCTTCGTAACGTTATCAATAATTTGCGTTCTAACTTTATCAGGAGTTCGAGGTGTCTCCTGTGATAGATCCGTACCTGCTTCGGTCATTTCTTTACATTTTTGGAGAAAACCCCCGATAGAAGTTCTCGTCTTCAAAAGAAAATTGTTTCTATTTCGCGCCAGTGAAGATGTCTTTGGAATGTTGTCATCTGTGCTCGCTGCTAGCTTTTGCCTTCATCTGTTTATTGTGCCAGAGAGGGGGGAGCAAGGTCATCCTTCAAGAAACGTTGCGCGAGTAATACCAATGTTAGTTTTCATTTCCTTATAATTATCACAGAATTTGGAAAATTTATTGATGTAATTGATCTAATTTATTTTGTTTTACATAGAAATACAGAGATGAATAATGAATCGAAAAAGTGGTGAATTATTACATGAGGAATCTTCAGAAGACAAAATTTGCAATGCTGTGGGCGATTCTGAGGAACAAGTGGGAGTGGCCGAGAGTAAAAATGAGTGGTCTGAGCTTGACTATGCTGCTGATAATTCAAGACGCGATTTAGATAGTTGAGATGTTTCATTCGCAAACGAACTTAGAAAGTGGAATCAATCACCGCTTGTTATCACATTCTTAAAAACTGGAAGTCATGAAAATCAAGAATAACCACAACAAAAATTAAGAAATCATCGTCACATTTGGGGAAGAGCTAAAACCGCAGCCCGACAATTATTACTACACTTACTACTAAGTGATGCAACAAATTTTCATGCAACGAACACATTCGTAAAGTCATCAAATGCAAAAATTGTTCTGAAGACTAATATACTAAATGTATTATTATTATTATTATTATTATTATTATTATTATTATTATTATTATTATTATTATTGGCGAATTCTCCCCATAGATTGAAGATGCTAAGCAAGAGACTCAACTTTTCTTTGTGTTCTTTACGTTTTTCCAATATGATTTCATTCTTTCTGAGAAAGCGTGTTAACGTTCTTCTCACCACTTTCGTCTGTATTGTTTTTGTTTTTGTTGTTCTGGTGCAACTTCCTACTTATCCACTTTGTGCCTGAAGGTGTCTCTTTTTACTATGTCATCTGATTTTATATTATCTTTTCTGAGATCTTTCTTCTTTCAGCCAAGGTGCTGTATTCTTAAGTTAGGTTACGTAATTTAGTTTTTTTTTTTTTTGTTAATCGGTTTACTGTTAATCTGTTTATATGACCAAAGAATTTTATTCCCCTTTTCCTAATGTCAATTGCAATGTTTGAAAACTTTTCAACATTCACTATGTGTACATAAACGCTGAAAATGAAAAGACGAAACACATGGTGTGGAGCAGACTCCAGTATTCAATTGATCAGAAAGCAAATGGTGGGCCTTACTACCGTGTACCTGTCTTGAACGTTTTTGTTCAGTTCTTTTTCGAGATGTAGCTCGGTTAGTGTTAGGTTCAGAAAAAAAATACAAAACTAGGAAATTGTATTCTCTTTCAAAACTGGTGCATTTATTTCACACACTCAGATATTAAAGAGTATTGACCATCATGAACACTGTGCCAGCTTGGTCCACATTACACGAAGTGTGTATTGCGGGTTGCATAGAGATTCTTTTATCACTCCCTCCCCATTCATTTTTCTAGGGGAATCTCTACTTTATTGTTCTCCCCATTGCAAATCCCCAAGAACTATGTATACCATATTTTATTGAAATGGCATTGTTCCCGAGTTTTGTAGAAGAGTAAAGCGGAAACATGAAAACACACACATATACTCCATTATTTTTTTTGTAAATTAATATTTTTGGCAATGGGTACATTTGCGAGGCAATGTTTACACCGACGGTACGAAAAAAACAGTAATACATTTAACAAATATTGACATCTATTATAGGTGGTTTGTAATATCACAAACGCGTATTTTAACACATATTTTAGAGAAATAAAAAAAATACATTTTTTAAGCTTTGATTTGCTTGTTATTTGGTTTCGAAAACTGTTTAAACAAACGTTGTAGGACATTTTATTCTCTTTAAAATTAAATTTAATATTTTTTAACAGGACCTAAAGGTAAACATTTATCGAGAAAAAAACAACAGAATAGACTGTTTTTTCGAACCTCCGAAATTGGAGCACAGCGATTTGGAGATAAAAAACTTGAGATTTTACCTACAGCCTGGGTACATACAACATATCCAAAGAAAAAAATATGACCTTTTACCAGGTAACTGCCCTTTTTCAGTACTTGCCGACTTATAGTAATTGCGATAAGAGTAACCGAAGCAGCAATATTCAAAAATGTGAAATGTGAATCCTGTGTAGGTATGCAAAATTTTGTCGAGTAAAATTATATAATCCCCCCACTCTATTTCGTAATTTGATCGACTAAATTATACTTATCATAAAATATAATCCCTGTTACGAATTACGGCCAACGTGCTTGCTTTCTCATTCATGTAAATCTTGTTATCGCTGGTAAATATCCGAGTCCGATTAAGTACAATTTTATAATGATGAAATATAACATCTCAAATAATAAATAACCAAAGGGAAAAATTTTACGTTCACATCTGTACCTTCATTTGAAAAAAGATATATTAATCTTGGACTTGATTAAACAGGATACGAAGTTGAATGTGCAAGTCACTTCGGTAGGCGGGTTACTACATACCTGGATTCCAAGAAAGATTTGATTTGAACTTTCATAGTCTCAAGCTGTGTAATTATCAATTGCAACGATTTTGGCGAAAAAATTGAGCAACTGGTTGGATTGATAGATTTGCGCAATTTTTTCATAATTACTGACCAATCGCACAAGTTCTATCATGAAAGGAACTATTTCCAAGAAGGAATTGTAAGTACCTACTTCATATTTATTGTTCCTGCAAGTTATTTTCCAACTCTACCAACAGTGATTGAGAACCACCAGGATATCGAGTCTGAAGAAGATATTAGCATAAAACATGTTATAATAAATAATAAGACCGATGAAGATTCCTCTTCCTCTCAAAAACAGGTTATGCAGCAGAAAAAATTTACTTAAATAGTTAAACTTTTGTTATTGACTTTAATAGTTTAATGCCAGCTGCTGGCATACTGAGGTGTTGATACTTTCACCTGGATGAAATGCTGACTACATATGTTCGAGTTTACCAGTTATGACATCGGCGTTTTGCTGAAACCGCCCTTGAGTAAGACATTTTCGACAAAAACACTAATTCGTAATCAAGCGTAATGCAAAATTCCTATTGACTTTAATTCTCGCGCTGGCTACTTTGTTTACGCAAAGCAGAACTGTTATCGCCGTAGATGTCGGCATAACATCAACACGCATTCTGACATTTGGTCAACCTCGCAGAAAGCATTTAACTGCCATCCTCCTCGACACAAAGGCGTAGATTTCCTGCAGTGTGCTTACGGCAATTTATATTTCCGCTGAAACGTGTCATAGATTACTTCTAATCCGCGCGCGGTATTACCTCGCGCCATCTTTCTTGAAACGTATGGATTGAGAAATGCGGCATAGAGTGGGGGTATTAGCTAACGTAAACAGCCACCTAAGATTTTATGAAGCAATGCCAATTTCTAGCAAATCAGTCACACCTTCGTTTAACGTTATCAATAACTTGCGTTCTACTTTATCAGGAGTTCGCAAGGGGTTCCTGTGATAAGATCCGTTACCTGCTTCGTCATTTCTTTACATTTTTGGGAGAAAAAACCCCCGTAAAAGTTCTCGTCTTCAAAGAAATTTGTTTCTATTTCGCGCCAGTAAGAGTCGTGTTTGGAATGTTTGTCATCAGTGCTCACTGCGAGCTTTTGCATTCGTCTTGTTTAGTGCCAGAGAGGGGAAGCAAGCTCATCGTTCAAGAAAAAGTGCGCGAGTAATACCAATGTTAGTTTATTTTCGTATAATTATCACAGAATTTGGAAATTTATTGATGAATTGATCTAATTGATTTTTTTACATAGAAAACAGAGTGAATAATGTATCCAAAAGTTAGTGAATTATTACATGAGAATCTTCAGAAGACAAAATTTGCGATGCTGCTGAGTGCATTCTGAGCGAAAAGTGGGAGTGACGAGAGTAAAAATGAAGTGTCTGAGCTTGACTATGCTACTGATAATTCAAAAGCGATTTAAGAAGTTCCAGATGTTTCATTCGCAACCAAACTTACAAAGTGGAATCAATCCACCGCTTGTTCAGCAAATTCTCAAAAACTGGAAGTCATGAAAATCAAGAATAACCACCACAATAATTAAGAATACATCGTCACATTTTGCTAAAGCGCTAAACCCGCAGCCTGGACAATTATTACTACACTTACTACTAACGTGACTGCCCAACAAATTGGCATTGTGCAACGATCACATTTCTTAAAAGTCATCAAATGCAAAAAATTGTTCTGAAGACAAATATACTAAATGTATTATTATTATTATTATTTATTAATATTATTTTATTATTATGAGTATAAGGCGAAATTTCTCCCATAGATTGAAGACGCTAAGCAAGAGACTCAAATTTTTCCTTGTGTTCTTTACCATATGCTTTCATTCTTTTCTGAGAAAGCTTTTAACGTTCTTTCCAACCACTCTCGTCTGTATTGTTTTGTTGCTCTGGTGCAATTCCCACTTATCCACTTTTACAGACTGTGCCTGAAGGTGTCTCTTTCTACTATGTCATCTGATTTTTTTTTCTGTTTATTTTTTGTCGCCATCAACGACTAAGGTTTTTAGCGACAACATGTTAATTAACAGGTGTTTACAGACACTTATGACTTCATCTTTCATTACATAAACAAAAGTATCAGAATGTATTCGTCATAACATAATATAGTATCACATATTACTGATCTTACATGCCATCATCATTTACAGAAACCAATCAGGCATGGTTCATAACATCTTTTCGAGGTTACACAACATTACATTAACATAAGTATAACAGAATAACATAACATGATATAACATTTAAGTTTATTAACATATTGTTATCTACATACTTGTACCACAATCATACAATATCTCGGGTAGGATCATAACACAAACTCTTTAGAGATACGGCGGGCTTACCATAACGTTATATTTCAAGCAGACATTTGTTGTTTTGCAAAATTGACAATCTGGTTCTGAAAGGGACAGAGTACAGGATTTTCTCCATTCATTTGCGATTAAAAATAACATAGTTCAATGTGATCATATTTACGACAGGACATAATAATATGTTCGATTGATAGTATACTTGGCACATATTCACATAGTGCGTGCGTGAGGATGCTCCAGGCAAGTACCTGTGTAATTTAGGAATATGACCAGTTCTGATTCGTGTAATTAAAACTTGTTCGCGTCTAGTCATCTTGGGGTCCGATGTAGTGATAGGAATAAATCGATTGATTTTATGGTATACTAGAAACTTTTTATTTTGGGTTGACACGCGCCCATACGGTCCCATTGCTGGAGCATCTTCCTATGACGAATCTTATGACATCTTGGTTGGTGTATCCAGGGTTAGTCTTACATTGTTTCCTTTTGGAGCAATCAATTATTATCTTTGTTTAGTTTCAATTGTTATGTATTCGGTCATTAATAATGGATACAGCTGATTAGGGAAAAAGAAGAAAAAATTACTGATAAGCCTTGAATTTAATCAAATGAAGGAGTTCTTTAATTTCCGAGACGTCGTTTTGGATTGTGTTTCATCATATATTTTGAAGATATCTTTAGAAATTTTATTAGCTATGATTAGTGCATCGGTACATTATGCGGTATCTTTTAAGCGCTTCCAGAATTGCATGGTTGAACATGTTTTCCTGACTAGCAAAATGGTCATAAACCGAAATTCACCAAAGATTCGGGATTCCTCACAATGCCTCAGAAAAATATGTATTATTGCGTCCGTCAATGAAGATTATTGTATTATTTTTGGATTATTCATACGCTTCGCAGTATTTGCAGTTATCCAAATCGTCTAAAGTCAAGGTGTCTGCCTGCAACTTCAACCAGAGATTTATCGACTTCAATGCATGTGACGGTCCAGGATGTACAGCGCGGATCTTTTGACTGTTCTATAGGAAGCTCGAAATGTTTGAGCGGAGCTGAATAGCTAGCTACTTAATTATAAAAGGTTGTAGAACACTGGATTTCCACTTCTAATTCCAGGAGATTACAGCATTTACGTATTATCTTATTTAAGGATGTTTTGGCTTAAATTGCGGTATATGATGAACAAGGTTTGTCTTCGCAAATGTGAGGTTAGTTTCAGCCGCTTCGATGAGAATACTACCAATTGGACTGGTGAAAGAAACCAGTGGCTTATTCTGAGTCCGCCAATTGTGCAGATGTCCAGTATCTTGAGAGTTGAGTTGCACGCTGAATTATATACAATAGATCCGGTAATCCATCTTACTTCTTATTAAGGCTTTATATGCTAAGTAGTAGGTATTTTTGTCACCTGATCTCCAGTTGTTTGTGATTTAGACACTTTCAGGGAGTTAAGTCTCCGATTTTTGCATTCTTCATATGCTTTTAAGATATTTCTTAGCCATGGTGAGCCTCTTGGTCAAATTATAAGTCCCAAATTTTGTATTGTGTGGACAGTCTTAATGGCTTTGTTGCCCAGGAATAGTTTCGGTGAACGGGCTTAAATTTTTTAGAAAAAACTCATACATTTCAGATTTGTCAGTCGAGAATTTAAACCGGTTTCATTGGACCATTTGTAAATTACAGTTTACAAGCAGTTGGCATAATTCATTGGTGAATCGAAGTTCCTTCCTTTGCCATAGTAACACTCATATCATCGGCGTATTTCCGCACGACAAACTGCGGCCTTACAATATCATCATCCAGCATCATTTATGGCGATTTAAAAATAGAGTCCACTGAGAATAAAAAAGAGATTTTTTGGGAAAGATTTGATGACCACTTAAGTCTATGGAATCTTACTTGTGAACACAGTTGATTATAATTTCTCTTTTGAATTATGTGGAAATAGTTCTGGAGTAATAGGATTCGCTACACACGATTTTCAAAACATTTATTTACATGTTAGAGCACGTGGTGCTTCAACGTACAATTCTCGCAAGTACATGTGTTGTAAGGTCCGTATATCAGTTCTTTCATTATTTGTCATGCCAGTATTAATATTTAAACATCCCCTAACCTAACCATTCTACATCAACTAGATTCCTTGCAGTAGCCCATTATTAAGTTTCTAATACTCGATATAGATATTAAAATATTACCTATATACGTACTTGAAGAGCATACTGTTGCTAATAAAGTTGGTAAGAAACTAGTAAACATATTGCCCATTGAATTACCAATAAGTAAATTTAACAGCTATTCGGCAATATCAACATTACAAGTATCGATAATGCCTTATTGGTGCTCGATAGTGTCTAGTACACTTTTCACTTAAGATAACCATGCTGTACCTTTGGGAAGAAAAAAGCTTCTTGGATTACTCGTGTTGTCGTTACTGATACTATGTGAGCGATGTGGAGGTCCAGGTTCTGAATCCAAATTGGTTGTCTCGGTTTTATTTTAAATGTTGTTGAGATTCAAGGGAACCACCCTTATTCTTTTGTTAACGATTTTTTTCTAATATTTTGCATAGTTGCAGCGCGAGACAGTAAAGTGTCGTCATTCAGTGAGAGTGCTGTCAGCAGGCTTATAATTATACCATATTGTACCACGTCTGGGAATGAGAGAGACTGGGGGCAGTCTTCAGCCAGTTCAGAAAAAACAATTATTTATAGACCGAGTATATTGGTTATATATTTTTTTAATAAAATCAGTACTTATACCTCATTTGAGGGAGATGATTTTCTTTATTCTAGGCAGTTTGTGAATTTGTGTCTGCCAGGCCAAGAGAGCTGCGAGATTGTTGATCTCTGTGCCAAACATTAGTTTGTATGTTCGTGTGTTCCATGAAATATTGGTGTAGAAAAATTACTATATCCACTTTATCTAAGTATGCTGTGCGAGTCAATCTAGTGTTCATAATTTGCCTTCACTTTCCGTTCCACTCGCTATTAGTGTTTCAATTATACTATATGATATACTCTCCTATACCAACGTATGGGAAATTGTGAATAGAGTGATGAAATTATGTATACAACATGAAAGTTTCATGCAAAGATTTTCGAGAATATGTAACCTTCAGCAATTAAACACTATGGTTCTGTGAGATCTATCTGGTCAAATTTGTGTGCAAATCGCGAAGAATATTTCTCTTAATATAGATTACTTATAGTTCTGTATTCAAATACTATCTCTAAGCGACTATATCTGATATTAGTTTTCCTCTACTGTTTGAGTTCGTTATTCGGCAAGTTATTTAGTATGACATTTTTAAAATTCAAGACCGCTTTCTGTTATGATACTTAGCTTTGTTTATTTTTACAGTTCTGCGGCACTATACGTCATAGTTCTCATCCAGTCTAGACGTAATATATTCGACATAATAAACACTATCTAACGTATACTCTCTTTTTATGATGACACTATGTTAAATGCATTATAATATATATAGCGTTTGTAATATGCGATGCGTTTGCTAGGATTTCAGAGTATCCACACAAGGTAGATCAGCGCTTTTCTATGAAGTCCTCCATATCGAGCCAGTATGATTACACATGTTTGTCATGTCATTGGAGTTAGCAGAATTGGATATGATATACTGTCCCAGATATTAATTATGTACTTCATCTGTGTCAATTTATCTTATCGTCCTTGAAAATATAGTCCTTCTCGATAAGTTTCGTTGCTGCATCAATTTTTTCTGATTATCCAGCCAATTAAATTTCTTATAATTGGGGATTGGGGTTGCGCCATTCATGCTAAATTGCGACACACTTGGATCGTTCAGTTTGTGATGCTCAATCCATTAATCTTGGAAACAATGATCCACTAAATGCGTCCATACGGGATATGTTATGCGCGTTAAACCATTTCACAGACGACATTTATACTGAGAGTGTAGCTAAGACGTAGCGAGAAGCTATTGAAAAAGAAGATTCTTAATCGCACTTAGCCCTTGTGCTATCTTAATTACTTTAATATGAGTGGGATCACCAGAGTTAGTGGAGAGTGATGCTGCCATGATCGTCAAATTAACGGATTTTACAATCTAATCAGGCTCTACTCATTTATAAGATTTTTGTACGATTCCCCATAAGGAGTAGATGCCAGTTAAAGGTCTCTCAAGAAATTAATACAGGCCTCTTTTATCTGGTTATAATAATCTATGCATTTCGATTTCTTATGTAGTGTTAAATATGGTGGTGTACCTGATATTTCGGATATAATATTTCCGATATGCGATATAAATGGGGTGTTAGAGTGAATTTGAATTTAAATTTGCTCACGCGCCAGTCCCATGTCGAGTATTGTGAATGATTTTCTAGAATTTTCATATAGCGCGTGCGAATCGTATTTCTTGACATATATTGGCCACACCACCACATGCCATATTCAGGATTACTTCTATTTTAAAGGACAAGTGATATCCAGTTATTTTTCCCATGTTGATTTTCCTTTAAAGTTTTGTTTCTTGTACACATATTATATCAGGGCTAGTAATTTGCACAAAAATATGTAAGTTTTCTAAGACCATGGCATAAAAGCCATTTACAAATTTTCCACATCTGCTGCGTAAGGGGAACTATCCTTCTTATTAACTTCTTCTTTTATATCGATACTCACGCTTTCAGATGTGTCAAGCGGCATGGTATTTTATTCTATTGGCGGTGGATTTACATTAACTGGTTGTCGTTGATTTGCCTACTGTGAAAGTATCTCGTGTCAGTACTTGCATATCATCTTGCAGTATTAATTACTCTGAAGTTGATTTTCTTGATTATATTCTGGTGAATCTGCGTTTTATGGTATTGTTTTGGTGAGATTGCAGATACGAATTAGCATCATGTTAGGTGATGGGATGATATGTTCTCAAGTAGCGTCGAGTAATCAGCAGCCTATAATATAGATCGTATTAAGCACTGAAAGAGTTCTCTCAAATAACGGATTTAACTGATGTAAGTAAGGGCGAGAAAAGTATTTTGAGTTGATCTTCAATGGCATGTCTTTGATAGGCAGAGATAATCAACTCTTCCATATTCTTCTCTTTCTCTTTTTTTGGTTGTTTTGAGACTTCTTCCATATTTCTTTGTTTTCAGTATGTGTTAGCGTTACAGTGGCGGAGGCGTTAAGGAGCGAGTCAAGATCTGGAGCATCTTTTCATTGATTATTAGAGGGAGCTTACTCTGTTTTCCCTTTAGGCAGTTGGATTTCTTCATTGTTTTTAGCTTCATTAGTAGAAATTACAGATTTAGAAGGTAGTGACGGACCAGTTGTGGGTTATTTCTTAGTTAGATCATTGTGACTTTGAATATCTACAGCTCCCAGTGTTTTCTCCATGATGCAGGATCTGGTTATGTCACAGGATTTTTCCCTGAATTGTTCTGATTCCATTGGGAGCACTGACCTAGAGTTGTATAGTTCTACGTGAGTCTTTAGTGTAGAAAGGTGTCTATCGTGGAAGAGGCAATTGTCCAGCCATAAGGAGTGCCCTGTTTTATTCTATGTCGGGTGACAGTTCAAGCCAACATTTCATCAGTTGTAAAAAAATATCCTATATGTTGACCATGATAATGCACAGTAGGTAGAATCTTGTGAGTAGACCTCAAATCTTCAGCGGTGGCAAGTTATACACCTTGATACGGAAGAAACTCATTAATTACATTGTGTGTGCGAGAAACCCTGTCTTGGTGCATTAATACCTAGCATACTAAGATAAATTTATAAGATGCCGCCGACAAACGAGAGTATCAATATTCTTGGCCTGTTGTTACAGTGGTCTCAACTTCGGTATACGATACTCTTTTTATTTTAATAACTTTATGGTTGTTCGTTAAGGCTGTCGGCTATAGTTTAGTGAGAACTTAGAAGAATAACATCACTCTCGTTATTAGGCCATCTTGATATAACCTATTTCACCTCGCGCATCAATTATATATCGGCTGATAAGACTGATATTATGTATATATCTTTAAATTTACTGAGACCTTCTTGCTGAGTCATATAACTATAGCTTCTTCTTTACAATATAGCAATCCGTTGGTGAGAAATCTATCTCAGTTGACACATTACAGTTTGCGTAAGTTGCTGCATATATTGAATGAGGTAGATACCTGCAGGTGGACTGGTATATTGCACGGCTGTTTATGGAGCCCTGATGTCCGGGGCCTCCATCCTGCAGGTTAACCGCTGCACCGGCTGACCATACAGTTGATTGCAGACACTCAACCAACTCCGTGGGACAAGAGATACCCAGTTAAAAGTAAAACCGTTTATTATAAATTCACAAACTAAATTGGCAAAATGTATGCATATAAATAACTGTTTCACTTGAGCGCATCGTCTGATCGGAACACGATGGTCTCGTCGCTGGCCGCAATGAACTCTCATCTGAATTCTATATCATTATCTTTATCTATGTGATCGGTCTTATTCGAACTTCTTCCAGCCCAAGGTGATTTACTTCCGTGTAGGTTACATTTAGCTATATTTCTTTGTCAATCGGTTTACTGTTAAGTGTGTTCTATTTAAACATGTATCCAAAAGACACATGATAGTTTCCCTGTTCCTAACGGTCAATTTCAATGTTTTGATACACTTTTCAACATTCTCTAAGTGAAACACAAACGCTGAAACAAATACCAAAAACGCTATGATGAAAAAGCAGACACTCCAGGTATATTCGAAATTCTTGTCAAGAAAGCCACTTGCTGGTGGGCCCTTACCTTACCGCGTGTACCAGTCTTGTGAGATCAACGTTCAGCTGTTTGGTTAGTATGTTTCGAGCTGATAGCTCGGTTAGTGTTTTACGTCAGAAAGAAATACAAAATAGGAAATTGTATTCTCTATAAAAATCGCGTGCATTTATTTCACACAGTCAGATTATTAAACCAGTATGTCCATCCATGAAACACTGTTGCCAGTTAGTCCACATTAAACGAAGTGGTTGTATTGCGGGTTGCCATAGATAGATTGTGTGTAGTCACTCCCGTCCCCCATTCTCCTTCTAGGGAGAATCGCTTAACTAAGCTACCTTTATTGAGGTTCCCCATTGGCAAGAGTGCCCCTCAATTAACACATATGTATACCATAATTCTTACAGACATCTTGTGTGACCCGCGTTTAAGTTAGTTAGAGTTAAGCACCGGAAAACATTGAACACACACATATACTTCCATTATTTTTTTGTATATTAATGACTCGGTAATTGACTACTATATTTGCGGAGACAATATGTGAAATACAACCGACGCGTACGAAATCACAACACAAGAGTAATACATTTACAAATCTGACATCTATTAATTTGGTTTGTAGATAATAACAACAACAACGAGCGTAATTATTATGCTATATTTATGAGACGAGAATTGAAAAATACACTTGTTATGCTGTGACTTTGCTTGTCTATTTTGCGTTTCGCAAACAGTCTTTTTTAAACAAACAGATGTTAGGGAATATTTGAATATAACCTCTATATTTAACATGTACAATTTATAATTTTTTAACAAACCTAAATGTAAGAGTAAGTTAATCAAAAAAGAAAACAACAACATAAGCATAGGTATATTAACTGTCATTTTTTATCGAGTCTCCGAAAATTAGAGTCACAGCGAATTTGTGAGGCTCAAAAAAACTGCAGCATATACTTTATCCAATACAGCCACTGCATTACATACAACATATCCAATAGAACAAAAAATATGACCTTTTACCAGTGTAAATGCCCTTTTTCAGGTACTTCGGACGCGACGATATTCAGTAAGTTGCAAAGATAAGTGCCGGTTAACCGGAAGCTAGAACAATAGGTCAAAAAATGTGAAAATGTGAGAGTACTGTGTTAGTTATACGAAAATTTGTCGAGTAAAGATTATATAATTCCCGTATTTTTTATTAATTTAATACGACTAATTTATACTTATCATAAAACGGTATAATTCCTGTTAAGAATTACGGCCAAGTGCTTGCTTTATACTTATGAGATATTATGAAAATCTTGTTGATCGCTAGGTAAATCATATCCCAAGAAGTCCGAATTTACGTACAATTGTGTGACAATGCTATTGATAATAACAAACATCTCACAGAATAATAGCTAGTATTGAATATGCGATAATCAATTATACGTTCAACATCTTGAGACGCCTTATATTTGAAAAAGACAGCTTACATATAAATCTATGACTTGGATTAACAGGAGTAACAGAAGTAAGTTTGAATGTGCAAGTCTACTTCGGTATGCGGGTTACACATAAACCTCAGTATATCACAAGAAATATTTATTATTTTTGAACTTCATAGTCCTCAAGACTGTGCATGATCCTATTGATCAACTACAACGATTTTATGGAGCAGAAAAACTAATGAGCGACGTATGCAACAGATTTGGATTTGATAAAATTGCGTCAAATTATTTATCAATAATATACTTACTGGTCTCAACCAGCACACGTTGTATACAAGAAACAGAGCAAACTTGCTCCCAATAGCAGTGTTAATTTCAAAGTCACACTACCCTCATATTTACTGTTTATATAGAACACAGCCTTATTTACCCAAGGTCTACCAGCAGTGACTGGAGTACCACCAGAGTGTTATACGAGTTCTAGCTAAGAAGATAATTAGCAGTAAAACATAGTGATATAACTACAATAATTAGAATCCGATGAGAATTCCTTTCCCTCAAACCATACTACAGGAGATCAGTACTTTCAAAACCAGGCGACATGGAGAAGCAATTGCGATGAATCCCGAGGGTTATCCAAACGAAAGCCAGATGCGCGACCGACGCCAACGCTGAATACATCGACAGGGGGAGGGGCGACTGTGACAGAGCTGCGTTCGGAGGCGGACGAGCGTGCATTTCGGCGAAGTCTGGCGGCCCGCGGGGCGCGCGGAGGCTGGCGTGTCGCGGGCGTGCGGTCGGCGCGGCGGGGTGGCGGCATCCGCCCCCACGCCGCTCTGCGCCGCCGCCGGCCGCTTGCCGCGCCTTGGCTTGCCTGTCGGCAGCGGCCGCATCTCACGGCGAGACTTCTGCGAGCGCGCGATACATCATATCTGCGGCGAGAGCCCGCCGCCGCCCGCATTGAAGCAGCCGCCTGCGCCGCCGCCTCGCGTAAATAGCGAAAATACAAGCATCTGATTATATCCAGCCATCACGAATCGTAAAACACACCAGACAACACGATCGCGGAATCTGATGAAACAGAAATGTGGCTCCGTCCCGCAGGAATAATTCACTCGCCTCTTGAAACCTCCCACAGAATATCTGCGTCCTCACGGATACCAGCGGACTTCAAAAATAACCACGGAGCCACTGTGCCCCCACTGCCGCGTATTACCCGCCGAATGCCAAAATTCTGCAACAGTTTCTCTGTCTTGACGAAACGCGCTATGCCTACGAGCCGAATCTGACGTTGGCATGCCCTAGCGCCCCCCCTCTATTTCACAGCCGGGCATGTATCCCCTAACACTCGCCATTTGCGTCCGCTCCGCGCGGTACGATTGTCTCCCCTGCTGTGCGAGGACCGGGCAGATTTGCATCTTGGCCACTTGTCGATGTCGAATCGCCGTGTATACGCTAGTCTGGTGTGGGAACCCCTGTTACCTCCTTATCTTCACGTGGTCGTGTTCAGCGTACTAGAGAACAATGAGTGCTTTGTTTTCTTGATCCCTTGATTTGTTTCCGCACTCACGCTTGGCGGCTTATTCGCCATGCGAACTACGTCCTCTTCCTGCCTTTTATCCTGTCACGTCAGTATGTGGTTCGACATGGCTGAAGTTATCTCCTTCAAACCACTATCGTCTCCCTTCATTCTTGTAGCCGCATCGCTGTCACCTTGCACTCAAACAACCACGCCATAAATCCCTCCTCTCCCTTTCATATTTCTCCAACCTTCGCTCTGTTCTGGTGATATCAATCTCATTTCTTTTCTGTATCCTCGGTTTAGCGAGTATTTCCTCCACCTCAGTTAACTCATCTCGACCACCAATCTTTACCCGTATTTGCCGACTTCACCTCGTTATCGCTGAATACACCACTACCTAGTCTCTGCGCGTCCATTGCCCCCGTTTCTTCTCAGGGTCCCTAGCTCTATCGCCAGCACGCCTCCACATTACACCACCCACTGTCGCGCCAACGCTCGCCCCTCGTTTGCCGCTGCGTGCTCGCTCAGACGGCCAGACGCGAGACCGCCGCGTTCCCACGACCTCGCACCCCCGC
>BOPP01000082.1:1534591-1577899 GCA_017312745.1 Gryllus bimaculatus
CCGCCCGCGCGGCTGCCTGACTGGCTGGCTCGCCGGCTATCATTAGCGACGATTACTTAGATCCCTGGAGCGTCTCCGTCGCTCTGCGGCTGACACTGACATGCGACAAGTGGACGCTCCGTTCTCATCAAGGCTTTGTCGTCCGGCGGTCGGTTTTCCGCGGCCTGTCGTTCCGTCGGACGGTCGCGATGCCGCTTCCAGAAGGGATGTGTAGCGCGAGATTCCGCTGGCGTCCGGCCAGGAGAGCCCGCGTTCGTACCTCCGGCGCGGCGCGGGTTTAGAGAAGGGCGTTGCCGCCATCGCCGCCGCCTCCGACGCCGCCTCCGACGCCGCCCCGGCCGGCTCAAAGATACCGCGTCCGGGATGTCAGCAATCTTTCAGGATGAGCAACGTGCGACCTTCGCGCTTCCCTGGGCGGTGAGGCTCAAACGCTCCATGTTTATTACCCGCGGAGAGGGGTATTAACAATACGTGTCGAGGGACGCCCCTTCTTAGAGACCAATGTAAATCATTGGATACTCGATTCCAGACTTTACCAGAATATTTCAACCGTCGAGAGGGGGTTGTTAGTTGAACAATTTCTATGGATTTTGAATAAAGTCAACTTACGATGAAGAGCAATTTCATAAAAAATAAATTACTAAATGATTTCTAATCTATTGCCTTCAGGAATATCAGTGAATGGTATTTAACACATTAGGTAAATAACATGCACTCTTGTTGCGTCAAAAATTTGGCCGTTGTTCAGAACTCGAAATAAGGATTATATCAAGTACCAAATTGAGATTAAACGTAAGTTTACTTTAATATTCAATACTAGTGTAACCGTCAAATCTGACCACACGAAATCAAACACTCTTATTCGTTATTTATTGGGATGAATAGTGGAATAGTGGTCATTGTTTTCAAAGAAATCGCACGTAAGTGCTCCCAGCACTTCCGAACAAGCAACTTCCACTATTCTGCTTCGGCGACACGGAGCTCGGTGGTCTCTTCAGGGTTGTCCGCCCCTCTGAGTCGTATTTTTGTTATACCATTTCCTCAATTATTTTTGTTCCATTACATACGTACGTCGCAATAAATAATCGTAATTATTTTATTAATTGATGGAAGCCTTAGTTGAATCTACTTTTTCAACTCAACTCCTGAACCTTTTCCTCCTCACAATCACCAACTGTATATTCGCAGCACGCGTTTCTGCCTGCGATATTTAATCCTTCTGTCTCCGCCAATCTCGAGTTCCGAAACGTGTGATTTTCCTGCGCAAATGTGGAAGGGCGATTTCTGCCCTTTATAACCCTCAGTCAATCTGAGAAACCAATTCGCGCGCCGCGTTCTATCCGAAAAATCATTTTTGGCAACGTCCTTAAACTATAAGTAATAACATGCATAAAAAGTGAATATCTTGCTTCACTAGATCAAACTTTAGGGTACAATCTCGGGGTCCCAGAAAATTATGTAATACATTCGTTTTAATAATTTTTCTATGATTAACTAGTAATTGAGAAATTATTTTAAACAGAAGGCCAATTTGAAAAGCGGTTATTCAGGAGCTCAAATGTCAAGCTGAATTCATTAAACAAAGAAATTCGTTTACTAATAAACACAAAAAAATTTCTCTTCTGAAGAAAACTTATGAAGGCTTATAGATGGTCATTTTCTACCCACAAAAAAATAGTTCTGTGAAGAAAAGATGTAAATTTTATTCACAAATGTTTCATGAATTACTGCAAGAATCACTGAACATGCCGCTATTTAACAGTAAAAACTGAAGTGTATATGTTAAACATTGTCCATCTGATGACACAGACTGATATCAACACTGAGAATCTCTGTCTGACTACACAGCAACGCCGGACGTCTAGTGGATGTACAACGCCACGCACAAGAACCACACGCGACAGTGATGAAAACTTGTGTCACGAGATTGCATTGCAATGTGATTACATGTAGACTATGTGACACAAACGCTGCTCGAATTAGTAAACCGGGAGGAAAGGAATACTTCTCATCAGATATTTATCTCAGGCAGAGAAATTAAACAAGGAACTAGTGGAACAAATCAATACTAGAAATAAAAGGCATGTCAGAATAAGTGAATGCAGACACATTTCAAAACTTCACTCCTCTTTCTATCATATAATAATCATGTAGATGAGTGAAAGTGTCTGTTAATAGTAAATGACACGACTTAAATCTTGCGCAGAAAACAATACAACATTTCTACGTTGGTATATTATTCTGTACCAAATTTCATATAAGCCGCATATAATAATATCATTAAAATTACTTTGCAGTTAATGCCAGAAGTTAAAATAAATTCTATCAGTTTCCAAAATCTTCTCACAACTTTCTGTTTTAAAGTCGGCTTAGATATAAACTATAAAGGGCTGAATAAAGTTATTAAGCTCAAGAAAAATGTTGCAGGAAAGGGTTTTCATCTGAATTATAGAAATACAAAACATTGTTATGCCTCCTAAAGCGTAGAGTGTAGATATCTATTGAAAAAGGATATTTAACATTTTCTCCTTTGAAATGTACAGTAAAATAGTGATCGATTTCCAAACGATTACATCAATGCTAAAGCTTTCTTCGTAGATGAAACAAACAAATTCATGTTGCAGATAAATTAATTACTTGTAAAAAATGTACAATAGTCATCAAAATTCTGCAAAACTTTCCTCCTTTTAAACATTGTTGTTGTAGAAGAAAGATACGTAAGTGGAAGGGTCTACATGTCCTTTCAGTTGCCCACAGTACGTACTATTTCCGTAAGAGTTTCAATTATTCATTCCTATGGAGGTTAAGTACTTCAAATATGTCACAGGTACAGAGCAAACTATGACAATGCTGATGACAATAAAAAATTTGTACCCGGTGACAATGACGAAGAAAATAACAAAAATGACGTTGCACACGACGGCTATGCCAACAGCCAGAACGACTACGAAGAAAAGTCCTTTATTCTTTCCTCATGCCCGCCCACAATAACCAAACTTGGTAATATATACCAGGGATGTTGACGCCAAAGGCGGCCACGGCGACATCCCGGCCGGGGGCCGTGAGAACGTGGCGGCGGAACGCGGCGCCGGCCCTCCCCAATGACACCGCGGACGCATTAGAAACATTTAATGCATATTCGAAAATGGAAAACCCCGGGAATGAATTACAACCGGCGCGTCCGTTTGAAGGTTCCGCGCGCTGCCCGGCGCGACCGCCCGCGGGGAGCGCCGGCCGAGAGGAGCGGCGGCGGCGGCGGGGGGGCGGGGCGGCGGCGGCGGCGGCGGCGGCGGCGGCGGCGGGCGCGCGGCGGCGGCGGCGGCGGTAACCGAGGCGATGGTGGTTGGTGGTAGCGGTGGCGATGGCGGCGGCGGTACCGATGCGATGGCGATGGTGGTGGTGGTGGTGGTGGGTGGTGGGGTGGTGGGGGTGGTGGTGGTGTGGTGGTGGTAGCGGGGCGGCGGCGGCGGCGCGGCGGGCGCGGCGGCGGCGGCGGCGGGCGGGGCGGTGGTGGTGGTAGCGGTGGCTATGGCGGTGGCGGTACTGATGGCCGGATGGTGATGGTGGTAGCGGTGCGATCGGGCGGTGGTGGGTAGCTTAGCGATGCAGGTACTGATGGCCATGTGGGTGTAATGATGGTGGTAGTGATGGTGATAGTGAATGGTAGAGGGAGTGGTAGTGGTATTGGCGGTGGCGGTGGGGGTGGTGTTGGCGGCTGCGGTGGCTGGAGGGTTACGGGTAATGTGCATGGGAAGTGGTGGTGGAGAAGAAAACTGGCATAGAGGGCGAGGTGGAGGCGCAAGAATAACTATGCTGCACAAGGATGAGAAGATATCAGATGGATAGATGTGAAGATAGGGGGGAAATATGTGACAACTGACCATGGGAATTAATCAAATGTCAAAGCAACAGAATAAAATGATGAAAGAATGTAGAAGGAGAAATCAAAGGAGTGTGAAAAAGGATAAATGAAAGTATAGAAAGAGAAAACACTTCAAAGAAATTCCGAAGAAATGGGGAAGTGAACAAGTTGAAAGCTAAGGAACATGGGATACAAAGGAGTGCAAAACAAGAGAGCACATACGAAAGGATAGATGGATGTGGAGAGCAAATAAGGCAGAAATGTATTAGCGTAAGGTAATGTATAAGAGTAAGGTTTGGTAGAATTGTCAGAGAAACGAAACGGAATATATCACGGGAAGTCGCGCAACACAGAAAGATTAAACGAAATTTAAATCTGAAATGCACTAAATATTGAGCGAAAACTGATCAAACTAGTGGTGTAAAAGAATGGCATAGACTTTCTCGTACTAATTATTTTCTAATTTCTTTGGTCTGGGCTAGCTTTTCGATCTTGCCCTATCATCTTGTCAACATCCTCCCCATGCCCAAAGCTGCCCAAAGTAAATTTTTTTAGGAATTTTCTCAGTTTTTTGTTTTACAAAAGGTAGACCCGAAATATTACTATCAGAATATAAAGTAATACAACCTCATCCTATACAAAAATTGTTGAAAAATCGGGGGACTTTTAACGAAAATGTTTAAGCATTATTCTAAATGCGAAATTCGAAGCTCTTTTTCACAGGAAACTTCAGTTTACCGAAAACGTCATTAGGAGTCATTTCAGGAACATATAGTCACAAATGCATATTGTATCGCGTAATGCATATAGTATTGCTGGAAATTGTTTGCGAAATTTTTGAAAAATAAAAGAATGAAGAAAATTTTTTTCTATCATCTTATACAGTGCATTTAGTAGCATGTAAGAAAGGTTTGGAGAAAACTATTACGTTTTCAAGAAATTATGTAACTCATCATTGGAAGTACTTGTTTTAACAAATTCAATAATAAATATAAATCACCGTTCATATAAATATTAACGACGTAAAAGATGTCAAAAACATGCAATTTTATAATTTTTGAAAAAAACAGAAAAATCGTGTTTGTCATCTTACATAGTACATTTGGCACTAACTCTACGAAAATTTAAATAAAAATTTTAAGCCGTTTTTGAGATTTAAAAAAAATGATTAAACATCTCATATTTCACTCAAAATTGCGCACAATCTATTAAAATGTGAATAAATTGTACTAGTCGTTAATGAAAGAACTCATCATTGAGAACAAATTTAATTTGAGGGATAAATATCTATATTAAATATGGTAGTTGAATAAAGAAGCCCAGAAATTCAAACGTTTGACATTTTCAAAAATGTACTTAATAGTACACATTGGTCCTTTGGCATTATTATAGTAGTATTTCACTCTATTCTTTCAAAAAAGAAAGAAAAAATTTGGGTTCCGTTTTTGTGAAAGTTTTGAAAATGTCCTAGTGGCTTCATGTAAAGTAGCCCTACATTTTAAAGATTCACAAACCGGCAGAGCTTAGATTGGGACAAGTTCGACAGCGGAATATTATTTTTGATAGAAAAAAAACTACTAGTAGTTAAAGCGCTAGTGTTGTTCTTAGTTGGATAGATGAACAGACGTTTTGCAGGAAACAAATTTTTTGGCATCAAGGGCCCACAAATCGTTAACTCTAGCTTCACAACGTTTTAGAGGTAATAATTCCTACAGGTTGGAACAAAATTTATCCGCCCCACACAAGATATTTCCTCTCGAGAAATCGCCGTGTTTTTTGCCGCAGCATTACATAACATTCTCTATATTAGGTATATTACTCCGTATGTATGTAGTACGTATTCGAGATGATAAAAACCGCTGGAAAACCAACATTTGTACAAAAATTGCTAGACGAGAAACGCAAGGTAAGTTCAATCTGCTCGTAGTCAGGAAGGTCACGATACAAATAGATTTACAGAAAAGCAAACAACAAAACAACCAAGAATTCGAAATGATTGCTGAGGTGGAGGGGCCACGGCAATGGCGCGCAGCGGCAGCGGCAGCGCGCGGCGGCGGCGGCGGCGGCGGCGTGGCGGCGGTGGCGGCGGTGGCGGCGGTGGCGGCGGTGCGGCGGTGGGCGGGCGGCGGCGGAGGCGACGACGGCGGCGGAGTGGCGGCGGAGGCGGCGGCGAGGCGGCGGCGAGGCGGCGGTGGAGGCGCGGCGGGCGGCGGAGGCGGCGGTGGAGGCGGCGGCGGCGGCGAATAACAATAAAGCAGGCGCGCGCCGTCGCGTCGGCGCGTTTGGAGGCGGCGATGATGCAGAGCGGGGCGAGTGATCTCGCATAACTCATCTCAATCTAATTGGATCGGTAGTACCGGCCCCGCCACTAGGGGCGGCGCGGTTCTCTCGACGCCGACAAAAGAAAGCCGAAATGGTAAATATGTTTAACACTAGGAGGCAAGCGCTGCGCGCACCAACACACACGCGCGCGCGCGCAGGCGGGCGCTCGCCCTGCCCCGGCGCGCCCCTCCGCCGCGCGAGCAAAAAGACTGTTAATATATGAAGGAGCTTTTAAAAACCAACGTAATACGTGGGCGCGGGCTGGACGCCGCGGGGCCGGCGGGCCTGCCTCGCCGTCCGCGCGTCAGGGCGGGCGGACGGAGTGCGCACCAACCGCATCCGCCCCTGCGACTGCCGCCGTCGCGGCGAAGCTCTGTTCACACCTAATCGCACTTACACACACACTTGTACTACTCGTACCTATACGTACCAACTCGCACCAAATCGAGCGTACATTCCAACTTGTACATACATACACCCCTAAACGCTCCAACTCCAACCTACACGCACCTACTCGTACCTACATACGCCAACTTCCAATGATACATACACATTCCAATTCGTACCCACACACACCAACACGTACCTACTCACACGTAAATAGAACCTACACATACCAACTAGTAGGTTTTGTCGTCATCCGCTTATAGCGCTAATGCTTAGGTTGTTGGCGTCCATTTTCCAAAGAATGTGACTTTTTTTAAAAAAAACAATATTGAAAACTTCATTCAATGCTTTTGTCCTTTACTTCAAGATTAATTAATGCAATCATCAAGGCCATACATGGTATTTATATTCACAATCCTACGTCGGCTTGTGCAAGGAGAGAACGGAAATTCCGTCTTCAGTTTTCCGATTGGTCCAAGTTGTTAAATCAAATTTCACAATGTGCCACATTTGTTTCTAAGAAAAATGCATTTGTTTTGTCGCTCCTGGTGATTTAAACTCTTTATCTCAAATGTTTATTGCAAGGGATTATATATCTAACATATTCGAATAAGCACTACCTTTTGTGGGGGATGAATTCTGACGACTGCCTACTCTTTTATAAATTGATCGTGTCTCTTATATCATTCAAAATCCTCAGATATACAATTAATTACCTACATCAAGAATGTTTTAAAACTATGACTACTATTTTTCTCTACGTTATTAGTGTACATCTAATTATCCAGCAGGAATATTATTCATATTCATCTGAGGAAAAATCGTGAAGTCTTCTCTGAATGAATGTACCAAGAACAAATGGCGAATAGATTAGTATTAATTGAGTGGGATGTAATGGAGAAATAGGGAATGCATGAAAGTTTTTTTTAAAATTAGAAATCTTGAGAGCTCCCTGAAGGTTCCATTCAAAATTTAATTTCTCTACAATCACGAAATATGAATCAATGAGATTGGATGCCTCTACTAGCGCAATGAAAAACTAGAAACTTGCCGCAGAATTTTGTGTATTTTAAGTTTATTTTGTCTTCTGGTAATGTAAGAGCAATTTGTTTAAGATATAATTTAAAACTGAAGTAATGAAAACATGAAGTAATTATTGTGTAGTATCGATTTAAGAAAAAGTTTCTGGTGTATTATTAGAGTGAATTGTATTGTATTATTTTTACTCGTGAACAAAACTTATTATGAAGTTAAATCCACTCGCTCTGTTCGTAATGCATGGTTGAATTACTATGTAAGCACAATTGGTATTTTTTATGTTTTCTTAAACTGATTACAGCTATCGCCAATGTTCTCTCTTCTAAACCATCCAGTCCACGCAAAATGAATTCTCTGAATACAATCGTTCAAGTACAAGAAATTTCTCGCAATGTTACGCTTCATAGCGGGAGTGGGCTCAAAACATGCGCATGCTTAACGCATGCTTTCCTCTCAGAAAGAGAAAATTAAATATTTCACGGAAAAATAGTACTTGGATCACACAAGGTATAAGAACATCGTGTAAAATCAAACGTACGCTTTACTTTATTTTTAAACATCATAACGTATCACCCGGTTTCCATGTCTACTTTCGAAAATACAAAAGAATCTTACGAAAATTAATATTTCAGACAAAAATAATGAAAAACAATCATGATATTTTGAACGCTAGTAACAAAACTAAAGCAATGTGAAATATCGTAAAAAATACGTCCACATCATCTCGTTACTTAGTAGAGAACGTTGTTTTAAATGATATTGAAAGAGAAGCCAATAATCCGGAAAAAGTGGCAAATCTCTTCCACCAACACTTTTCTAGAATTGCGGCTGAACTCATGAAGGGACTAAAACCGCAAAATTCAACATCATTACCTTCCCAAAAAGTGTCCGACACTATGTTTATTTCCGAAACTTGTTCTAACGAAATTTTACCAATAGTCAGTAAACTAAAAAATATTCTTCTGGTTCAGATGAATTTTAGAATTCTTTATTGAAAATTTGTGTACCTGCCTTCATGCTTCCATTAACTTAAATTTTCAATGCTCCTTTATGCACAGTAACATTTCCAGATACTTTCAAAATAGCAAAAATTTAACCATTTTTTAAAAAATGGAAACATATATTAAATTCAAAATTACCGACCAATTTTTCTTTTGTCAAGTTTCTCAAAAATACTAGAACGGGTTTTCTGTAGGCGAATGGAAACTTTCTCGGGAAAAAAGAAGCGTTTTCAGACTCTAAATATGATTTTAGAAAATCAAAATCTACGGAAACTGCCATTTTTTCTCTTCTTAAAGATTTTGCTTCATCAATGGACCAAAATGAAGCACCCTTTGGAATATTTTTAGATGATTCGAAAGCTTTTGACGTTATTGATCACAACATCTTGTTATCAAAATTACCTTCTTATGCAATTTGTGGTATCGCCCTAGATTGGAAAACACTCGTACCTTAAACATCGATCACAGAGTAGAAATATCGTTCTGGCACGAAAAGTCATTTACTTATCTTTCCAATTCTTTACCAATTGAATATGGGGTCTTGCAAGGTTCGATCTCAAGTCCTATCCTCTTTCTGTTATACGTAAACGGTATGTCCGTCTATTAAAAACGGAAGAACAGTTCTGTTTGCGGATGACACGAATGTCCTTTACAAAAAGGAAACAAATAATATGATTTCAGAATTTTGAAATTGGTTTTGTAAGAAATTAATAGTTAACGAAGGAAAAACAATTTTAATGAATTTTTGCATTCCAAATCAGCAATCTTATGCTCCATTGAGAATGAACAACATGCAATTAGGTGATGTTAAGATAACAAAATTTCTAGGTCTCTCAATACAGTCAAATCGCAAATGGCATGTACATATAACAGAAATAAGCACTAAATTGCGTTAATTATGTTACGCATTCAGAATTCTTTCAAATTCTGTCAGCCTTCATGAAGCTCGTTGCGTGTATTTTGCAAATGTGTATTCCCGCCTGAGATATGGCATAATATTCTGGGGAAGCTCATAGTGTAGTACCCAGACCTTTAGGTGGAAAAAGAAAATAATTCCAATAACGAAAAAATGCCATCCGCATGATCCCTGCAAGTCATTTTTCATTGAGCTTGAAATCTTACCATTGCCTTGCCTATTTATTTACGAAACTGTAATATTTGTCAAAACTGACTTAACGGTGGGAGCATATTTCCAAGGAATATTGATATTTATATTTACAACACGTCGTTAAAATCCCGTTCATCAAGTGTCAGTATCAACAGCTACAAGAAATTCACATACAATATGTACGTTTCTTTACAACGTATTGCCAGATGACATAAAACAATTGAAGTCCGTACACTAATTTAAGTTAGAAGTAAAATATTTTTTGCTGCACATCTGTTTCTATACAGAAATCATACTGATCATCAAAAAGAAAAATAATGTTTATTTGAACAAAACAGTGATATATAATGAATTAGTTTACATTTTGTATAGTATATACTTTTTAAAAAAATACCTAGTATGCTTGTAACAAATAATGTACTCCAGCTTACGGTCAATGACTCCTTCCTTTTTGTCATGGTGGCAAGAGTAGAGGTAAGGGCGAGTTAGTATTTTGTTACCAATGCAGAAAAAACAATTCTTCAGTTCGTTTATCGTTGTAATTAAGTTTTCTTTCACTCTGGAACGAAAATGTTTTCTAATGTCGCTAATATCGTGCTTTTTTGAAATTGTTATTTATTTGTTTATCTTTGACTTTTACTAATTTTTCAACTATTTATAGTTAAAATGATACGAAAGGAAACTCAAAGAAATGTTCGCAGATCTTCTCCCCCATACGTCACTCAGTTTTGCAGAATTTCTGAAGAAATAAATCTATAAAACTTGTAAGATTCTATAGAAATCTTCAACATCTATAAGAGAAAATTATGTTATCACCCCTTTAGAACACGAGAAAGGTTGAAATTGATATTTATTTTTTAATTAAAGATTGAGAATATTTTATTCTACTGCGATTTTTATTTATTTATACTCTGTTTATTGGCTATCATTTCAATGATATATTGAAATCGAATTTAAATTTAATCAATTCTGTAAATATATTGGAAGTTATTTGTTCACTTTGCCTCAGATGGAGCTAGCAATTGATGTCGATTTGGAGATCAGGATTCTTAATTATCTTTTGGTGGTAAGTTTGCCGAGGATGCAGTGGATGAAAAATACAAATACACATTTAAGGTGTTTGGAATATTCATTTGTTTAATACCAATCATATATTGCTTATGTTCCCTTTATACAAAGATATCATTGAATTCAAAATATATGTATAGTTTTAAACAAAAGAATAGATTAATAAAACAAATCATATGCAAATTTATCACACCTGGAACCAATACCATAGGATAAGAATACCTCCAACACATTCAATTTTTTTCAACCCAACCAAATAATCTTCTAAACACTACATCACTATACAAATATTTTCTTTCAGTACGTGAGCGTAGTCATTTCTGAGACAAATGTTCATGAGTTTTCCAGTTACTCGTACTAGTAGTCGAAATATAACAGCCCAATTGGAAATTTAGAAGGTTGGTAGTACCCCTATAATTTGACAACTATATTTTTCAAATTCTATTTACCCTAATATCCAATTTAAGACTCAAAAAAGCCAACACATTGCAAGCCAAGTGCTCTTTATATCTCTTTCCTGCAGCTTCCTATATTTTTATAAACCTATTTACAATTGATTGCCTTAACATAATAACTCATGAAATTGCGATATCCCACGTTCGTGGTGAAAAAAAGATTAATGGATTAGTTTCAGTCAAAATTCATTCCCTTTCCTAATTCTCAAACTTGCAATAGGTTTATCTAGAAACACACATTTCCTAATATAATGTTAAGGAGCTGCCGCTTCACGGCGCTTGACCTCGACAATTCAACGCTGCTTGGATCTACCGGAGCTCGAAGGCGGAGAACGGACTGCGACGTAACCTTGCTCAAATACTTCTCTAGTGGTTTCACCCAACGCTCCTGCACAGAAATATTTTATACACAACAAGTTTTGACTAAATTCAATAATAATTGTACTATACACCTGCTCACTCGATTTTCCACTGACGAAAAGGGAAAATCCTACATATAGAAATTAACCTGTTCCCTGCTTTAGGAAAGAAACTATGATTAAAGGGCCTAGTTCTTGCCAATCGTCCGTGCGTGGGCGCAAGCCGCCACTTTCCCACATGTTTATCAATGCTGCTGATGACGATGTCATTGGTGGGTGTCATTGCTCCGCCTCGAGTTATGGGGTTTCGTTGCAATATTTCCTGAATTACTGTTTCTTTGGGACCTAGCCGCCGGTAATCGTAGCGAGAGAGCATCAACAGGTTAAAGAAGTATGTATCTCTGCTGAATATATAAGAGCAAAAAACCAAAAGAGAAAACAAAAAGGAGGGGAAAGGGGTGAAATGAACAAAGAAAGAACATCAGATCAGCAACGTGTCGACTTTTCAACTACACATTTTCGTCTACGTTCTTAAATGTTACAATTTATTAAAAAAGTATTTTACCTCCTATTTATGGAGCTTTTCCTTGATGATTTATAGCACTTTATATAACTCCACTTGAATAAACCAAATTTGGTCGCGTGTAAATCTTTTGCTCACAGATGCTTGCAAATTTTGTAATTACACCATCACGGCGGTTCACGTACTGCTATTTCGTTTCCTTCCCCCTCCCTAACGGGGGGGGTCTGCTCCTAGTTATTTCTGATTGGTCGAAAACTTACTATGTCGGTCAAACGAGAGTCGATTTAACTTTTTCTCTTTATTCCGTGCAAGCGGGGCGGTCACTTTATATTCCTAGTAGTCATATAAAACGTCCGGGACCGGGCACATGTCACAATATATAGTGCATAGCGGTCTTGTTTGTACAGAGTAAATGTTATAGGAAATTCATGGATTGTTGCATAGGAAATGCTCTTAATATTTTATTGAATTATTTACCACAAATGTGTAATGATAGCTTAGAAAACAATAGGAATAAGTCCATTATTTATAAAAAAGATGGAAGAGATTATCGCAAAAATCACCTTATAATGTGAAGTTCATTATATTCACGTGAAACATCCTTGTTTGTTCATTTGAATAAATTCCCTTATTCCTAGGCTGTTAATGTTTTTCGACACGTCCTTCGTAGTGACCTTTATCAGCTGTATTTCTTTTGCAGGTTAGTGTGTTTCACGATGGGAAAGAGGAAAGAAATTCAGAGTAAAGTAAAGGAAATCATCGTATCTCTTTGTATACGAGGTTAGTCTCTAAAAGACATAGGACGCAGAGTACAAACCTCATTCTACAGTCAACTACGAGTTAAATACGTTTATATACATCATTTCAACAAATAACCTACAAAGCCAAAATAAAGAAGCTCAATAACAGAAACAAACGTTTCATACTTCATCAGGTGAGGAAAACCACAACTGTGATTTGCTCCCAACATCCGCAAAAAAGATGAAACAAATTACACAAAATAAACTATCAAACCAGACAATTCGCAGAGTACTGTGGAAGTACCGCCATCATCACAGAAGAGTACCATACAGGCCATTCATAAGTAGAAAAAATCGAATTGCCAGTATTAAATTCTGAAGAGAGCACGAAAATAAAGATAAAACGAAAATAACTCTTTATGGTTCTAATGAATGCCGAACGAAATGGAAAAGGGGAAATATATCCAACGAAACTTGCAATAATCTACCTATTGTGAAACATGAAGATTCTGTGATGTTTTGAGGGTGCATATCGTCTAATGGGGTTGGAACTATGCAGATCACTGACGGCATTGTGAACAAATTGGGATTCTTAGACGACTTGAAGAAAAATGTTAAGTAGAGTGCAGAAAAAATGTAATTAGGGCCAAAATACATTTTTCAACATGATAATGACCACATTCTCACTACTTATCTCTTGTGTCTTATATGGAATGTGCCGAAGCAATTGCGAACTCTCCATCAATCTCCTGATCTGAACCCGATCCAACATGTATGGGTTGGTTTGAACAAAAGGATACATTAAAAAAAACTTAGTCACTGGAACAATTCAAACGTGTTGTGGCAGAAGAATGGGGAAAAATGATGATATGAGAAGCATTTAATGCAGAGACGATGCCAAACCGTTCTCAAAGCTAAAGGCTATGCGTCAGGGTATTAATTTTTTTATTCCGAATTCTTTAATATATTCTTTAATTTTATGATAATGTACACGTAAGACTGTTGTACGGTAATAGCCAGATTTTTGTTGAATTATTTATTTGTTTTTTTTATTTGAAAACAAGTGAAGTGTTTGTTGGTTATTTTGTTTTCTTAGGGTTGTATGAAGAAAACAAAAATTAAATATAAGACAAAACGTATAAAATAGTGTAAATATTTACTTTTTAGTTACAAAAAGGAAGTGTACAAACAAGATTGGTACACCCTGTACATCTCCATAATATTAGTAAATTTCTTTCCAAATTAGTTTTTTCTTAGTCCTCATCCAGTGAATTTATTTCAGTTGTAGTTCAGAGGATTACTATATTGATGTTGCTCTTCTATCTCTAAGAGTTTTCACTTGAACTATACTAAGTCCAAACACATTATATTCACTTGTGCACGCGGTTTCCCGAGCAGAAACAACTATTCAAATGCTTTCCATGGCAAGAGGAGGGATCTCTTTTTATAATTTTACACACAATTACAAACAAATAGTATACTCTCCTTTTGTCGTTTGCAAACTGGATCAGCATTTTCCATTTCCACCAACAGAACAAACAGCTATCGTGCATAAAGCTTAATGTAGCGCTACTACACTCAGTAGTACAACTGCACTCGCTCTGCAACGCCATGCATTTACCAATATTATCTTCTTTATTGGGTGCTGGCCGCCTTCAGAGTTCCTACGTCAATGGTTTCATTATTATAATGAGAAATCATATTTTTCGAACTTATGTGTCTTTTTGATAACTCGGATTTTAACAACTAAATGTAAATCGAACATTGAGTTTACGATATCTACATTGAAGCTGAAAATTGAATTTTGCATTTCAAAGTGTTCTATTACCTAGAATTTATTTCTTTTCAAATTTATTCAGTTAATATTTTACAAAGAATTTTTATAAGGGACATACTAACGAGAAACAATTGAACAAGTTTATTTTTGTGCCCTTTAGAGAACCTCTCACAGCTTCAATAATGTGTGAATAATTAAGATTAAAATAACGTGCAAGTTAACATACAGTGATAAAATACCAACTGAATATTTGTTACATTTGCAGCTAATATAGACCAATTATCACAATGATCAATTATTACTTTCTTGTGTACGTACGTAATCCTGAGGAGTATTCTTAGTGTAGATAGTGCTGCCCTAAACAGAGCCGTTTTTCACAGAAAAATCGTTTCTCGAAAGAGAGGGGTTTTCTTGCTCCTGTATGAAATAAATTCCATTCTCTAATTCATAGTGTATTCAGAATTCTTATTGTGTGATTCCCTATCCAAAAGAGTAGTAGTGTTTTTTAACCGGCCCGTCCCTCTGTCTGCAACAACACTAGCGCCTAAACAATTTGTGAGATTTTGTCAAAATGAATACTTCCCGATTTTAAGATCGTCAATTTGGAAAATAATTCTTTACATTTTGAAAGTAATTTACATGACGCACCTGGGACATTTTGAAAATTATCTCAAAAAGCCTCCCAATTGTTTTTTTAAATTTCTTGTAACTTACACTGAAGTACACTTATCAAAAAGATGACCTAGGACCAATTTCCACTATTAACCCTGAATTTTTGAAAAATTAAAAAGGATTACATTCTTTGAACCACCTCTTACAACTACATTATTGAAGGAAGATCTTGACTTCAATTGAAATTTGTTCTTCTCAGTTCTTTAATTAAAGTCAGTGCCTTTTTAAAACTATTAGTAGTTTTCGTGCAATTTGTAGTGAAATATGGGCAATATTGAAAAAAATTCTCAAAATCAAATGTTTTCTTTAAACTTTTTGTATGGATAATACAAAGTGCACCGGATAATATGATTTAAACAGCTCTTTTGATGTATTCTTTTGATTTAAAAAAAATACACAATGTAATATGTCCGAAATATCTCTTCCATCGTTAAAGTTTACATTATAGACGCATTTATTTATACGGTTGTTTACACACAAGCTTCAAAGTATACTTTAATGATTGGATTTGAAAATCCATTCGTTTTTTAGTACAGATAAACTCAAATGGCGATTTTTCGAAAACGTTCTAATTAAATTTTCTCAAAAACTTGTGCAATTTTCGGAAGTCTCTATATTAGGAAAGTGTTCAATTTTCTACGATATTTCAAAAGCTGTGTTTCAATCAAGATATTGCGGACCGAAAAATAGATATAAAAAATACGGACAAATGTAGGTATTTTTAATCAAACAATATAAAAATAAGAGATTTTCTGCCAAAAATATGCCGTTTTCCAGCGCACAATTACATAATTTTCTCTTCTTAGGAAGTACTTTTGTAATGAATAAAAAGTAATATTGGAATATATAGAAAAGAAAACCTCCTCGCTAGTTGAAATGCTCTCTAAATATTGTGTCATAACATTTTGTGTAAGGTTGTAAATATTAAGGAAAATATTCATTTCGTATATTCGTGCGCTTACTAACTGGAAATGAGGGAGAACTCGATTTCTATGGCAACAAAATTGGATAAACAATATGCTTATTTGGACTATTTCACTAATGACTGCCCGTGTAAGTAACAATTGCTAAGCAAGATGATATTCAAATTAAACCAATCCCTGAAGTCTATCGTCAGATGATAATCAATTCTGTATCCTCTGTAATCTCTTTGTTTACCTTTTTGGTGTTTTAGATTGCCAGTGCTTTATGTTCATAATAGTTTTTGGTAATGTTTCAATCTTTGAAATTGAACCTATTAAAGATTCAGGGCCGATAACAGAAAAAAACAAAATAAACAAACAGAGAATGTTACTGAAAGCAATTACAAGAATTTTGCGAAGGAAGAAAATACGAATTGACAGCACAATCTACAAATGAAGAAATTTCACACACTTTGAATGATTGGGCAATTAACATACGAAGAATGGATGGTGAAGAGCGCAAAGAATAAACTATCAAACACTGTAGAACGTTACAGTTAAAATTATGCAGGAAAATACTTTGAGTACAAACGTATGTTTAACCCGTTCGAAATCGACGAATTCCGCTGCTAATATAGCTTCTATATCTTCCATTTGAAATACTTCCATGGAGTTCCAAACATGAAAAACTCAACTTCCTACAACTTTAATAATTGTGTTTAATGTTTTTGTAAGTAGTTTTGTTAACATTGTTTTTTGAAACTTTTGTTACCATAAAATTGAAATATAGTTGAAATCATTTTCTTCTTTAAACTGTTTTTCATATTTTCCACGAATACTCGTTAGTTCAGGGTGCAATGATGATTCGGAGCTGAATTAAAGTTTCACATGTTTCTCTTTTTCAAAATTTCTGTTTTTAGTTATCCTTGCTACGTGAGTCGTGACTTTACCGGCTATCACAGCATTTTGTGATATTACATATGAGTATCCAATGAAGTCATCGGACATGTCATTGACAACAAAGTTAAATATAAGTTACAAAGGTCCAGGATCGTGAGTACAGTGGTTCTGCTTCAGAATATTCAAAGGTTGTATGGTATGGTTTATCTTCGTAGTTTAAAACTTACATTGTGACTATTTCATGTGCTTTAGTTCGAATTGTTTTATAAATGTGATATAGAATGTTCGTGAGCTGCAGAACAAAGTTTGGCAATGGATTGCAAATCACCGCATTTTCTAAAGAGATATCTCTAAGGGGTACGTGGTTTAGACATATCAATCGTGTGAGCTTCAGAGTGAATGATAATGCCATATTTTACGTTCAATCATTTTAAAGGGTTCGTAGTGAAACGTTTGTGATGTGTGGAAGTGTTTTAAAATCTTGTATTGAACGATTGAGCTCCATCTCATAATAAGAATAAGCTATCTCGTGACTTTTTTTACACCAGCCAAGTTATTATCCCATAAAACTCAAAAATGTAAGACTATAGTCAATTGAGATTTACAGAACATTTTGAATAGAAATAAGGAGAGTTTGATTAAGTCTTTTAACGACCATAATATAGCCAATTTTGAATGTTTTTTGACCATCATAAGGAATAATTCTCTTGGGCTTTCTCATAAGTTATGGAAGAAAACTACGTTCTTCACTTTAAACTACAAAGTACTGCCAACAGCTCAACATTAATTTATATTAGTTTTAAAATTAACAGGAAGATAAATGTGTTTTTAAATAACATATGCCTATCTTCAAAAACAATTTCATGTATCTTTAAGTGCCAGGTACTTAGACGTGTGAAATGTGACAGTTGAATCATAAGCGACAATTTGGTAAGCCCCTTATTTTCTTAATGCAAATAAGTTTTAAATGAATTAGCGCTGTTAATGAGGTCATGTACATTTCTTTGAAAAACCGTATTTTTAACGTACGAGTAATTTTTTCTTGAAGTAAAGACAATATATACATTTTTTTAAAACAGACGGCTCCAAATTTTTTCTCTCAGACCCAAGGATGCTTTAAAATAAGGTGCAGTTCTCATTTTTTGAAAACATTAATATTTTTCAGGCACTTGTGAGAGAATTATGCTCAATATTAAAAACAAGATTTTCTCAAAAACGTCTCAATTGGTTTCTTGAAATTTTTGAATGGATAGTGCGAGACGTACTGAATAATTTGACATAAACTCCATTTTCATTTGTATTCTTTCGATTTTTCAAAAAATACACAAAATTAATTTTATGCATTTCTCAAGTCTTGAATATTTAAATTACTAGAGTTTTTATACATTATTGCTTACGTGAGTACAAGTGCTTCAAATGATATCTTATCACGATTTTCAAAAACTCAAACACAGACAGACAGAGAGAGACAGAGAGTGAGAGAAAGACAGAGAAAGACAGAGAGAGTGACAGAGAGAGTGACAGAGAGAGTGACAGAGAGAGTGACAGAGAGAGTGACAGAGAGAGTGACAGAGGGAGTGACAGAGGGAGTGACAGAGGGAGTGACAGAGGGAGACAGAGGGAGACAGAGGGAGACAGAGAGAGACAGAGAGAGACAGAGAGACAGAGAGAGACAGAGAGAGACAGACAGAGACAGAAAGACAGATAGAGACAGATAGAGACAGAGACAGAGAGACAGAGAGAGACAGAGAGACAGAGAGAGACAGAGAGACAGAGAGAGACAGAGAGACACAGAGAGAGACAGAGAGAGACAGAGAGGCACAGAGAGAGACAGAGAGACAGAGAGAGGCAGAGAGGAGACAGACAGAGAGAGAGAGAGAGACAGTGAGACAGAGAGGATTCATATTCTACAGCATGCATGATGATAGGGGAGATCATGAGGTGTTAATGATCAGAAAAACAGAAGTAATACATAAGAACGCTTTGTTTGCTCATATTTTACAATAAGCAAATTCCAATTCGTACCAGTTACAGGCCAGATTACCATTTACATGGGAGAAATAGCCAAGTTCAGCAAAGTGTACCCTGATCATTTGACACAGTAACTTGTTAATATTAACATGTTCTTGTTCATTCATTATTGTTCTATTCGGCACTTTTGTTTTAAACAGACGTTTTTTATTGTGTTATTAACATAATAACGTATGGTACCATACCAAATTTGTGTTTATAAAAGATATAGACGCGCCACGTGGAATACGCATGTGGCGTGCTACTGTCCGTTGGTACCGTGGCGCGTATGAAAGTTTAAATAAGTACTGTAGAGAGATATTATGATATAATTGATAGTTGAAAAAACCTGATGAAGACAAAAAGATCCTTTTAAACGGTTCCAATAAAAAAACCTAGTACTAAATGCATATTTCTTGTGTTATGATGTAAATACCACAATAGTTAAAAAGTTGTGTTCAAAACTAAAGGGCCAAATAGAACAATCACAGTTACTAACTCTCTCTACACAATCTCTCTACTTTGTCGAGCTTTTCCCTCGACTGTTATAACCCTCCCCCACAGACGAAGACTCATTTTTTAGCTAACGGCTCGCCTGTCATTTATAACTTCGCAATTGGAGTTCTATTTCACGCTTTCTGCTTCCCTCTTTTCTCCTGGTAGGTGCGCAGCCGCCTCTCCGCGCACGCGCGCGCTATTTAAATTCCGATCAAGCTCACAGCGTGAGCGATGACCGATGGTGAGAGAAGAACATTTATCAAGGGAATTATGTGTACATGTGCTACCTAGCGGTGTGGTAATACAACTGCATGCATTGACGAAAACCCACATGCCTAACGTGGTACTCAAACTCGAAACCTCGGAGTCCGCTTAAATAGACGCAGCTCGTATCCCTACGCCAAGACTCTCAAACTGCATTTAGAGCCAAAGTACTATCTAATTAAAACCTATTTTATTTGTAATTTTGAAAATGTCTCACACTGATTAAAAAATAGACACAAATAATCAGAAGAAAAGTTCATCGTAAGTAGGGGAAAAATAAAGCAAATGATTTTCTCGGTTTAAATCATTATCGTCGTGGCAAAAGATTTGCAGACGTTTTGAAGTCGTCAGCCGCACGCATTTTCAATGCATGAGAAAAAAAGTAAATATTGCACCTTCACATTTAGGTATATAACCTTACAACCTCAAAACAATCAGTAGTGTTTTTTTACTTACGAGCGTTAGAGACTGATACACAAAATTTCATTTAATGATGACATTCATTTAAGAATTTTATCATTTATTTTATTTAGTTTATTGATATTGATTGTTGATTTATTTTTATTGTCTGGTTATGTATCTTTATGTGAAATTGAATGTATATTTCATCCTACTGTTTGAAAATGTAGGCGGCTGATTGCAACAAGATGTCTACATATCTTTTGGGTTCTTGCAAATTATGAACATAATTTGATTTTTTCATTTACTCCTTTAATTCACCAACAATTCTTTTAATTTAAACAATTGTAATTTCTTCTAATAATTATAAGGGATTGTTCGTGTTTCAAATATGTTTAAATAGGTTAACAACAGAGTTCTTGCGTATTTCATGCTCGCCTACATTTAGTTTCACATTTCATTCAATTAAAGAGTTAATAAAAGCAATAAAAATGAGTTAGTTAAAATACTGCACAAAACATTTATTTTTCAACCTTAGACTTTTCGGCATGGTGATGTGCTCACACTATGGTTCTTACGATGCCCTTTGCTGAGCCTGGGAGCGTCGGTAGTTGCGTTAGTTCGCGCCTTCGCCGTTGTGGCGCAGCACCACCTACGACTCTTCGCGACAACCGTACTCTGCCGGGTAGCTTTTACTTTATCGTATACGAAATTAAAGTTAAGCAATGCAGCAAACATCTACGTTTGTTAGAGATATTGACGAAAATACTCGTTTTTGAGTTCTCCGATACTGAAAAATTTGTTTCTTCAAAATCAACCGCCTGTGAAAACTTTAGCAAAAAAACCTACAGGATGTAATCTTAATTGAATATGCTCAGATCGATGTGGCCGAACTCGAGATCCGGCGAATATGAAATGAACCTTTTATTTTTGAGGGTACTTCGAAAGAGGACAATCTAGCATACTTAATTTTGAAATGGGAACTTTGAAGCTAAGTGGCTAGTGTCGAAAATGCTGCCACCGTCGGAATTTGAAGAGGACCTCCCAGTCAGAGATACTGCACTGACATCACTTGACGCCTTTAAATATGTAAGCTCTTTTACATTTCGATATTGTGGTGCAATTTTTGACATTCTATTGCCTGAAAATTCTGCCACGTTTTAATCTATTAGACTTCCGAACTTCCACTGTGCTAGGTGAGAGCTATGATCAGTTTGCGGTATTGCTTGCCAACCGCTGCTGCGTGCACTTTTCTTCACACAGAAGGACTGACCTTTTGAAAAACCGACTGATGATCTCCAAAATTCTTGATATTGAGAGGTTTTATAACACTTCACAAGCATTTCCATGCAGTTTGCTGAACAAAGCTATAAAATATTTGAGGAATAGAGAGCTAAAATATTAGAAGAATAAAAATTATAATTACAATTTTACATAACCGTTACAAACATACAAGAAAGACTTAACATACGAGAAATTTTTATTCTGCTGTATTTTAGCACCACCAAATTATTCGCACATTCCTTTAAACCATCAATCGCTTACAAAGTTGGGCGTGAATATTAAATCAAAATTACTTTATTCAAAACATTGGATGATCTAGTTATATTTTATTGCATTTGTGCATTTCATTTACGTATATTCTTTCAGTGCAGAGAAATACAAAATTATTTTTAAATATTTTGCCATAAATTTAAATAACTTTTGTTTGATAATAACAATGTTCCACATATATAGTTCACAAATAACTTCGAAAAGATGTTGAATTCTTCAATATTCCAAAAATGTTTAGGATTGACAATACAGAATTTTGAGCATTCGAAATGCAGAATGTATTTTTTTTATTATTTACGCAAAATTTCTAGGGGGTTAATTTTTTGTAATAAAATACACAATGAAAATTAAAACCAATAATGCATATCCACTGCAAGCACACTTCACGTTAGAATAGTCAACACCGATGGCTATGATATAAAGTATTCAGTTGATGAATCCGGTGTATTTTGTCTGTAACGCCACCTGGCCATGTGAATGAGAGTTCTTGTAAAGGGATATTTTTTAATTATTAGGAATTCATAGGAAATTGGATGTATTTACATAGTGAGTATGCACAGACACACATTTTTGAAATGTTTAACAAAACTAATTAAAACAAGTCTGTCATCGTCTATTTTGTTTACGTCAATATGTTATCATTCAACACATGTCTATTTGCATTTCAAAAAATCTAATCATTTTCACATATATACGAGTTCTGCAATATGTACTTGTTGAAATTTAAAAACGTTGGGATTATCTCAATAAAGGTATTCAACGCAAGCAATATTGCGTTCAAAATACTAGTAGAATTACAAATCAATTACTTTTCACTTGGTAGTATGTAGAAACATTTTTGTGAAATTGTATTAGTCCTTCGAAAAGAGATTTTCTAATTTGTTCACCGAAACAAATGAAACATTATAACGCTGATAAGCATGCAACATTAATTTTTAAATGACGCAAGAAATCTTTGAATAATGTAGAATACGTTTAAAAAATTAGAATGAATAATAATAATTAGCGGTTCGTGAAAATATTATTTGCAACATCTCCAATATGATTGCAAACTAGTAAAATTTAATTCAAAATTTCGTCTTTGAAAATGCTTACCACATCAAAAACATATTTCAGGCATCTACTGAAGTCAACTGATAGTAAAAATAGTTTATAAATAAATTTTTAAAATTTTAATATAAGTCGCGACATACGGCAGGTATTATTGTCATTTAAGTGAGTGAATCATTTTAGAACATTACAAAATATTCACAACATATCACACATAGACAAAAGTGCGTTTTCCGAATTTTGTATTTGTTACATCGCAGTACGTGATATTAATTCGACAGAACTTTTTGAACTAGTATCTGTTAAGGCATGTGCTACATCTTACAACATAATGTGCAGGTGGAAGATGTGTTGCGGGTTGCGTTGGACATTTCGGTGCTCAAAATCTAACTGGCACAATAACAATTTAACATTAAATTCATAGGAGTGCACACGGGGGGCAGGAGGCGAGCTCCGATCGTAAATATGTGCAGTTTCTGATTTTCCTCGTTTTTAACCCTTATTTGAGAAACAGTTACACATTTGGTGCAAGGGTTCTCCAAGTCTTCTAGCATCGCTTGTAAACAGTTCAAAAAAATAGTTTTTGTCAAATGCATCTTTAAAGTTGAATTTTCATCTTCTTTATAGTATGTTTTACTCATTTTGTAGTAAATATGGCATATGTAAGTCAAAAAGTTTAATGGAAAAGGGGATCTAGAAATATAGTTCTCTCTTCCCTTCTTTTAGACTCCGCACGCCTATGATCGAATTTCAAGAATTAAACTTCTCTCAAAAGAAATGAATGAGAAAAAATGTAATTAGCACTTAAAAGCACTTAAAAACATCTTCACAGAACCTTCCAGTCGATTCTTAAATTCCAACGTCTCATATAGGAATTAGGAGGATGTAGTATGTAGTATGTAGATTCGACTTCCTTTATGATGAACGACGCGAATACCTATAGACTATACACGAAAATTGAAGTAATTGGTTCAGCATTCATTAAATCAGAGAACCACATTTTGATTTTGGCAAATAATGCAATTAATACACAAAAGAAAATCAAACTTAATTCATTGTAAGCCGTAATCTGTACAAATGGAGTTTAATGTGATGTGCTGATCTCGATGTAACAAAACAAGAGGAATTTCTTGAATATTATTTTCCGACATTATCTCGTAGCTTTCAAACATCACTGTAAAGCTGCGAGTTCCGTTCGTCACTCCGTCATAGGATCCTCTTCTCTCCCTCCCTCCCTCCCTCCCGCCCGCCAGACCGTATTTGTGGCTGTTCCCACTTTAACCTCGCGCCCCCTTCCTGCACGTCGTCGCCGCCGCGCCATCTCTCGAGGCGATCTTCCCAGCCGATAGAGGCGCCGTTGTGCCCCGTTTTGTCCGTTTCGCGCGAGATGTTTCGCGTCGGGAAAATTGGCCGGTGACCCGCTGCCGGCGGCGCGCTCAGCGCCTGCCACTGGGAACAGAGATAACGCCCAAACCCGCAATGCTTATTCAAACCAAACACTCCCAATAATGTGTGCATAAGTTTCTAAACTGCCCACATCAAGTTCTCCTTCACATGCTAAATGACATTTCATTAAGTCTCTCAACTTCAGACAAGTATCGAAAGTTTAATAAAATAATTGTTCTCACAACTTAAATCTTCACTGCCTCACATACTTAAAAAAAATATGCTAGCAATACGCTAGTCTTAACAGCAATAATTTCCTTTATACCGCATTCCCTCTCGTACCACTATAACAAATAGAAGAAAATACGTTAATGATATCTCTCAAAGCACCAACAGGACCTAAATGTCCGGTGATCTGCATTCATTATATGCTTAATTATTTTTAATTTCATACTTTTGTTTTTTTTTTACTTTAACACACACTTGAAAGACTTTAGGTGGAACAGTTTGAATAAACAAAACAACTAATGGTGCTGTAAAATTACATACTTTCTAGCATTATTTCTAAATTTTGCAAATTAAGGAATTTGGAAAATTAAGAAAGTCCAACGAAATGAGACACTAGCTTCTCTTTTATTTCTTGTTTTTTCAGTGGAAAAAAAACTGGAGAAAAATTCGAAGCAGTTTTTGAGTTTTTTATGAACTGTATAAAATTAATAAAGAAGACATTTTTAAAGAAAGAAAGACAGAAAGAAAGAAACTCTTTTTTTCAAAAAATTGTAAATGTTTTCGGGAATAGATTTCTGAACACGTTTTGAACATTTTTTTACAGAAAAAATCTCTATTTCGAAAAATTTGAAGTGGTTTTTGAGAAAAAATATTTTAATAGGGCCTGAATTTCTTACAAAAAGCTATTCGTATTTTTGAAAAATTATTATTTTAAGATCTGTCTTTAAAGAACATATTTTATCACGGAAAAATGCCTATCTTTTAAGAAGACACCGAAAAATTTGTAGTTTTCTAAAAATTGGAGAATCGGAGACAAAACTTTCACCATTTTTAAGCTTTCTTTACGCTATCCGAGGAAGATTTCAATCCAAAAGTTAGAAGCCGTTTTTGAGAAAATTAAAAAAAAAATTGAGACTTAATGTGATGTACCCTTAAAAATCACAATATCCGTTTCAAACTCACAGGACTTCCAGGTCCTTCCAATGTATCAAGGACTATGAATTTTAGAGCAAATGAACTTTGTCTGTTAACGTTTACCGCAGACGGATAGACTTATAATTTTGGTATCAATGTATGATTCGGTATCAAGGTCCCCCAAATCATAAATTCTGACTACACGTGTTAGAGGAAGTAACTTAATATTTATGGGAACAAGATTTATTCACTATCGTTGCCAGAGTGAGTTTTTCTGTCAAAAAATCGCCGTTTTCCTGCGCACGGTCACACTTGTTCCTGTTCTTCCGAAGTAAGCCCAAGAAATTAATAAAAAGCCCGCGTCCGCACGCGCGTGTGCGCGCGCGTCGCCTATCAGATGCGGCGCCAGGCCAAGAGCGCGGCCTCAGGTGGTGTGCGTGGCGCGGCGCGGCGCGGCGGTCGCAGCGACAGAGGTAATGGCCGGGAACGGAATGCTTGGGTAACGACCGTGTTTATTCGCATGTAAGACCTGCGCGTATTTTTAATACAAACATGTGAAGGGGTCATATGTCCGATAATTTGAACCTTTAATGAGAAATGTGTGTAGTTGAATATATTGGCTACGTTCATGTGTATTTTATGAAGGATGTAGATTCGAAACAAACGATATTTCCTGGGAATTATCCCGAATATGCTGGTGGAATTCGTCGTTTGTCATTCATATCTCTGTCAGTAATTTTTGTGCAAGATGCAATAAGTGCACACATTAAACTTCTTTACTAGTGAAAAGGCTAATTTTCGAATAAAATATATTTGCTCTCCAGCATTATGCATTAGTATATGTATATTTATTACCATAATGAGAAACAAAGCGAAAAATTTCGAATGAAATAGATATGCAATTTTTTAAAAAAGTGGCTGCACAAACGTATTAATTATTGATATTTATTATATGATTTATTGATTAATTTGAGTGTCAATTGACCTTTTTGTGTTTTTAGAAAATAAAATATTTTTGTTAGAAAGAATACCAAGAACAAAAATGTGAGGTTATATCATATAAAATAAAAAAGATTAAATAATATTGTATAATAAAGAAAACCATAGAACTACTTGTATATAATATAAAGGTTCGAATTTTCCTTATAAATAAACGCAAAAAAAGCTTCTAGTAACAAATGAACTATTCCTTACGTCGGAGATTTTGAAGATGCTGCGAGCACACTGGAAACTCTTGCACCTTGGGTCACAAAATGCTTCTTCTTTGCAAGTTATTTGTTTGTTTGTTTTTTGTTTTTTGTGGTTAAATGGATATTAAAACTATTCTTTTATTAGCGTAATTGTTGAAAATTTTCCACTTCATTTTTTTTATTTTAAAACATGGCATTACAATAATAATAGTTCAAGGTAAAAGATACCTTGTACTTTTGTATGCAGTACCTCTGATCACCCACCTCATTACGGACAAGGAATTATTGGAGGAAATCATGTAAGTGTATTAAGGTTATCCAACGGTGAGGGGATAGCAAAACACATTGTGGTGAGTGGGTTAGATATTGGTTTCTGATTGTGATAAGCCCGGAGGCTCAGCACCTGTTATGAATCTTGAGTATCGATCTCCTTGAATGGTCGTGTTCTTTGCATTACCTCACGAATATTCATCATATGAAACAAGGTATCTGGTTGAAGCATGACGCTTCCCACGCCATCTTCACCCTACTACTAGACATATGACCAACTAAGGTACCCGTTACATTCTTTGTACCGAGGGCCATGCAAGTGGGAAGAAACCGGAAAAGCGGCTGAAAGAAGATGATTCCTAACATCCTTTAAACCCTAAGTATGTTAAACCTGTAGTACTAAAAGTGCAAGAGTACTTTTTAATTAAAAAACGGAGAAATCTAAAAACATCTTGTACATATATGTTTTTCTTTATTCTTAATTTTGTAATGTTTGTAGTTTGTTGGTGGCCCTTGGTACAAGGCGATAAAATGGCCCAAGGTACCATGACTGTCATCTTGGTGAAAATCTATTTCAATTAATAAAAATACTATCTATTTTGTTCTTTTAAATAAATAATACTAAAAAATTATCAAAAACATTATGCAAATACTATTCACTTAATTTTTTTTTGTTGTTGTTTCATACAAACCCAAAGTATATCCATATTTGGTGGTAGCAATGTGTTTGTGCACCTTCAGCTGTGGCAACAACGAATGGCAGCAGACATGCGCCTATCTTGTAAAACACATCGTGACGGGATCAATGTATTTCATTTCGTATTTTATTTCTGTTTTCGTATTCCATCATGTGTTACTGCATGAAATTATTCATTCACAATAGTATTGATAAGTAAACAAGTTAATTGTGAGTGAATGTAATTTAAAATTGGTAACTATATGTCATAAACTAATATATTGATTACTGGAATAATCTAAAGCATTTTCTCACAAAAAGCAATGTTGTCTGCCCCAAGTGCCGAGTAGCCATAATTTGTTTATTAATATTCCAGAAAAATAAATAAATGTCAATGAATGAAAAATAATCAAGACATTCAAATGTTTGGTATTCTGAATGTATTGATCGCATTATGAAAGTTAATAAATTAATGGCTCCAGCGGATAAGTAATGGCATGAATATATTCGGAAAGTGCGTGTGGATTTCAATGAAAAGAACACAGTTAATGTCTCCAAGTGAAATAATTGTTGTTTAAACATGAAGTTATTTCCTTAAAAATAAAATATAATTTTATAATTCTTATAAAAATATTTTTTAAGAGGGGATAAGCATGTTGTTTATACGGTGCACTCGAAACTAATGGGTCTAAAAGAGCACGTACTTTCTCGTCCGTAATATCACGAAAAATTACGCAAAAATACTCCAATGTTTGAAAAACTCTACATGTTTTTACTTCAACATCTATCTCTAAAGAGCCGATTTCATTACGGAAAAAGGATATCTTTAATATTTTAGTTGTAGGAAGGCTCCCAAAAAATTGAAATTTAGCGATTTTTCGGAAAAAGTAGGGTTTTTAATGAACATGATATCTCCACCATTCTCTTAAATGTCCCTTACACTATTCAATAACAATATTTAATCAAAAATGATGGAGCCATTTTTTTGAAAACTTTGAAAATGTCCCAGGAGATTTATATAAGTACCTCCCAAAATTAAAATATCAGTTTCAAATTCAAGAGGTCGTGACTTCAGGTCGATTAAGGAATATGAATTTTGGAGAAAATGAACTGAACTAGCCGCTAGCATTTTTCACGGACGGGACGGACGGGACGGACGGGACGGACGGGACGGACGGGACGGACGGGACGGACGGGAAGGACGGGACGGACGGGACGTCCTTGATTCGGTATGACGGACCCACAAAACATTGATTCTGGCCACACCACGTGATATCGGATTTTTTTTCTAACTTTAGAATTTTGATTTATTCGGTTTCTCGTTATTAGCTCCCATTAATAACAGTTTTTGTGAAAAAAAAATCTCGATTTCTTCTACTCTGTAGCGAGAAGGTAAAAAGTGTATATCTTCCGAATTGTAAAGAGATATAAAGGCTATTTATATACAAAAACAATTCGTCTCCTGAATACCACAATATCAAGTAGTTTCAAATAATTGCATTGTATAGTTGAGGATATCATTTATTTAATCGACTGAATCTCTTAATGTATTTACAAATTACATACTCACTCAACAAAAGCACAATACCATTACTTTTCAAAAGTTCAAAAAAGTTATTTTAATATTTCAAAATTTAGGCTTTCAAATATTTTAAAATTTAGGCAAAATTTAAGAAAATTCATTTAGTAAATTATTTTATTTTTTCTTAAAACAGATAAGATATCATATGTGAGAGAGTTTAATTAGAGCGTAAAGATAAAATATATTTTATTCTCGTCTCTCCCTTTTACTAGTGAAAGTATTCCAGAATCACACAAACGTAGAAATGGAAAGTGTGTACGTGCATATTTAAGCTGTACAAGTTTACCATTCCCCATAATCTCTTTTGAGTCCGCCAGAATTACGAGTACCACGCAGCTGCCAGCCCAAGAGCCGAGCCGAACTGTAGCACCATTGGGAAGAAAGAAGGCATGTGAGAAACGTAACACTCTCATGATTAGAAGTCGCACCACCTTGAGATGGCAGTGATGCTACACCCCAGGTGTAGCCATTCTTTCGCCAAGATCCCCAATAGAACGTTCAAGAACAGGTGCCAAGTGGAATCCTGACTAAGAGCGACATCATTCGGAATTAGAATGAAAAGAGTTTTGTCATAGATGAGGCACTTTATTGAGGAAGAAAGGATATCTTTGCTTTTCAGCAAACATTTATGCATTTCAAGTGTGTGTGTGTGTGTGTGTGTGTGTGTGTGTGTGTGTGTGTGTGTGTGCAACACAAAAATAATGATAATTCTCGGAAGTTGAAAATTTTTTGGTTTAATAGTAGCTCACATTATTTTCTGGTAAGCTATTTTATTCCCAACCCAACAACAACAAAAAAACAAGTTAAAATGCTGCAACATTAGACCATGTATGTTGTGTTCATTGTCAGGAAGTCAGAAGAAGAGAAAATGTACTTATTCGAGAGCACTTTCGGTGTCGGAGGAAAATGAGGGAGCATATACTGAGGAGGTATCATTTTTTCTATAGAAGGAGGAATTTTGAGAAGGAGGAGGGAAGAGGAGGCAAGACACGGAGTTTGCAGGTAAACGTCGAACGTGAAGTACAGGAGGAGGAGGAGGAGGATACTGAAAAGGCAAGAGGAAGAAAGGAAAGAGAAGGAATGGAAGACATGCTGGAGAGGAAAAAAGCTTGGCGGTGGCGGAGGTGGACCTGTACGAGAAGCAGGAGGTGAAGGGGGTGGAGATGTTGAAGATGGACGAAGCCCAGTGTGGTGGCGACAGCCGGGGAGCAGGCGCCGGGCCCGCGGCGGAGGAGACGCCTGTGTCGACGGCGGCGGCGGCGGCTGCGCTATCGCGGCGGGCATCGCTGGCGGGAGGTCCACAACGAGCTCCGTGTGCCTCTTTCGGCCGAGAGCCCCCGGGGCGGCGCTGGGGAAACGCGGTAGCCAGAAACTACGCTCACATCTTGGCACGTAGGAAGAACACCCCGGACAAGGCTGTAAACAAAACGAGTTGCCGGGAAAACGTATGCGGGTCGTAACGTTAAGGTACATGTGCCGCAGAAGTCCCGCTGCGAGGTGGTTGTTATCGTAAATCGATTTTCACCTAAAATGAATATCGTCCGGGGGTGTTTCCCGCATATTTAAATGTTACAATTCACAAGCTACATACTACTGAAATCACATTCTTACAAGGAGAGACATAGATGAAATTTCTAACTGTTCCAACGTCATGCATGTAAAAATATTATACCGACACACTCAGCTCGTTAAATATGATCCATCGCAATCACCCGCTATCTAGAGAGAGAGTCGTCACGTTTGTGAGTACCTAAAAACACTGCAATAAATTTTTGCTCACATTTACATCTACAAGGCATTAAAGCAAGAAAAAAACACTGTTTTATTAGTATATCTACCACACTTCTTAATGAACACATTTTACAATAATTACAATAATATCATTCTTGCCACATCGCATCTCTCGCAATCACTTAACATTTTCACACTACGCGTTTCTACGCTTCTCTTGCCAGAAATGATGCGACGCATGGATCGTTTCACTTCATATCAAGGAAGCGTCGGGAGCAGTTAGCAGTAGCCACTTACGGATACGAACACACATTCCGCGTAGTTCTGGCCCAACGAACACCGCGCGGGGCAGAAGCTGCTCTCCCGTGCGCCCGGCGAGGCTGTGTTAATGGCGCCACTTATCTCCGCCGGTCCATCAAGGACGACGCGGTGCGGGGCGAGGGCGAGGCAGGGGTGGGGGGTGGGGGAGGCGGGGGCGAAATGTCACGGAGGTGTTCACTGAACCCGCGCATGCAGCGCCTAGCGCCGACGCAGCGAGCGGACGCCTGTCACTCGCAAATGCACGCCGGCGAGTTTTGCTCAAGATATACGGCACACGTGCGGCGAATCGCGTTTGCGGTCGCCGATGGCGGGACCCAGAGATCTTCAAGGGAGGCGGTAACAAGCGTGAGTCCGACGTGCTGGCATCTCCGCGCTCATGCGCGAACCGCTGAGGGTCAGACTCCGGAGAATCACACAACGAGGAATATTGCTTGCACCCGCAATGGAATCTACGTCCGACGACTATTGCAAAATTTGTCTGTGTATCCGTTTCAACGAACGACCATTTTCTTATTATATCGATATCATATATCAACACAGTTTTTCCGGTTGGATAATCCCCTGTCTTTCATTGCCTTTTCTTAGAAAAAGTGTAGAATTATGTGAATGTTTTATACAGATTCAAGATTTTAAAGTAATTAAAAGAGAATTAAAAATAGTTTCAGTTTGTTGAAGAAAAATACACTTAATATAAATATGCGTATATTATCGTACGACAAATTTCAAGGAAAAGATGTGGCATTTAAGATAAATATAATTGTGTGGGAAACTATAAAATACTTCTATGAGTTTGCATTATAAATCAATCGTCAATGACAAAAGAAATTGTAACTGGATTAAAAGCAATGATTAAGATCAAAATTATGTTTTCAGATTTCTTCAATAACAAGTGGCTAATCTCAATATAGTTTCCACATAAACAGCAAAAATATCGCTGGAATTCTTGTCATTTCACATGTATTGTAGTCATTCAGACATGTGATGTTAAAGTTAATTATTACGAGCAAAAATTTCAATTACATTGAGCAAAATTTTGTTTCATACTTCATATTGATATATAGATCGTCATCATATATACAAGTATTTGTAATGCGATTTGTCCTCCGTTTGAAAGTAAATATCTTCCAAAGAGTTAATAATTGAAGATTGTTATGCAATTAACTTTACTACCTGACCACGTCCGTAGCGATTTCGTTCTTCGTTTACTTCAAACACGTCGTCCCCAACAACTCTACAGAGCGTTAAAAGATTTACTGCGTCATAGTCACTATAAAACGAGCTACTTCACTCAGCGTTGTAAATTTGCTCCCTTAATTACAACTTCTGATGCCCGAAGGAATGTTTGTACCTTCTCATGATTTTTGTGTAGCGGGAAATTTAATATCATTAGAACATGCTTTAAATATTTGGAAATAATTAAAAGCATTAGCTGGAAATATTTTTCTGAAAGGTACGTTTCAATAAAGAATCCACCTTCATATTTTAACCCATACATTAATATCTTAAACAAGATGTATTCAGTTGATAACGTTGTAGCGTACAAGGCTATGGGAAAAATTGACCTTTGTGTTTTTTGTTTAGTAGATGTATTTATTTATATGTCTTTTTTGCTATAGGTGTTTTCACATCTGTTGCCGTGAGCAGGATTTCCCACTTCTCTTATAACACAGTATTATCACAATCCCTGTCATTGCTGTTGATTTAGCATCGTCTCTCTCTCACTACCAATACCACCATATTTTACCACATGAAGCCCTCGGTTGACTCATACCGCATACGACACTTTCTGTAAGGCGATCGCAGTTCCATTCCCGGCCAGGGCAAAAATGAAGGTGTAGCATTCTAATACTAATCGTCTCAGTCTCTAAAGCTGTGTGACGAGAGAAAAATTTCAGGAAGGGCACGTGAACTAGGTACTGTGATGGTAAAACGGCATCACGTCACATGGCTCCCTCTCGCCAAGAGTTGATAATGAATAAAAACTAGTGGTGTTTCAACAGCATGTAATTTCTCGCGATATTTTTAATGGTTATGTAATATTGTAATACGATAATGTCTGTCTGGCACTTCAACTATCATTTTAAAAATTCTTCGAGACGAAGCGCGAATTTATTTAATGAAACTTAAACTTAATTTCTGGTATTGAATTCAGTGTATTCACGACGCAACATGCGTATTTTAGCCGTAAATAAAATTATTCTTTTATATTACTGCAAACCAACGGCTGCCATCATTAAAGCCTTTTGATATTAGTGCAATTTAAAATGGAGTAAATGATTACATAATATGGAAAGTAATATTTCTTTTCAATATTTTAATGACAGCCTCCAGGCTCTTTTCACCTTTCTTTATTATATATTCTAACGCCACCACCACCAAATGGAAATAGCAGGCGGCTAATGAAGCGGCGCCGACGAATGCTCAATATGAGCTTTGTATTGATCTCCGGGAGTCAGAATCGTCCGAGTGTGAGAAAGGGAAAATCCAAGCACAATAAAAAATTGATGTAACTTTGCTCAGATATTCTGAAATCACTTTTCGATACAACAAATAAAGAGATAAGCAAATAAATTACAAAAATAAACAATCACGTGTCGTCTCACGGATAACAGCCCGAAGCTATGGTCCTTCGCTTCTGTGCACACATTCATGAAATTACCCAATTTCCTCGCAGAATCAACTAATCTGTCTCGTAAATTGAATCTTTTAATTTTGATAGTGAAATGGTAGCGTGCACGGTTGGAAAATACCTTGTTGTAATGTGCATTTACTTGGATCAACATGTAAAATTACTAAACTCTCCAGTTCCAGTATGTTACTCATTCAATTTGTAAATAATTAAAACATGGCACATTTTAATACAAAAATCTACAATACTAGTACCAATACTCACTTAAACAAAGAACAAAAAATGAAATCAAATTACAAACCCAGTTTAAATGATTCAATCAAACAAACTGAATAACTGTGCAACCAAGTTTTCAAGACATCTATTTTATTTTTGGTCAAAATGCAGTTCGTTTTCGGACCAATTTCATTCTAAGTACAGCTGCATCAACTTACAATCTAATTTTACCATTTACACTGTTTTGGTAGGTGTGATCGTTTCCCAAACTCAAGGTTTACCGATCGTCGGCCTGTCGCCTTACCTCCCCTTCCACATCCCGTTGCAGACTTTGATGTGTTACCTTGGGCACCGCCCTGCTCCGCTGTTTTGTGACACAGCGCTCCTGGCCTTCGCCGAGCGCCGTCTCGTCCAGGGCCCTATAACACCCATATACCGTGGTGGGGACCATTACAGTGGCGCGCTCTAGAGCATCACCTTCTTCCACGAACTGAAATACGAACTGCTACCAACGTTATTTAAAACGTGCGTGGGTTCTTGGGACGCAAACACACGCGCTTGATACAAGAGATCGCGCCGTTATTCGCGTTACCTTTTCTTTCATGCGTGTATAATTATGAATAAATTTTAGAAGATAAACGCATAGTATTTAACTTATTTTGTAATTTCAGAAATCGCTCATAATCAAAATGTATTCGTATTTCTTGACTAATTTTTATATGCGAAAGTTGGCGGGCCTTACCAGCAGCTGTATCCGGCGACACTACGCATCCTATAGTAGCAACCTGTAGCTTTGTCCCCAATTTTGATGGAGAGTTGCCGAGCCCTGGTCACGTCGCCCGCCGCGTGGCCACGCGAAACCTCTCGTTCGGCGCGAGGGTTGGGCCGACGCCTGCCCCTGGCCGCACTGCCTTCGTTGAGCGTGCTAGACGCCCTCCCAGCCGATCGCCGCGTCCTCCAAATCCAGTTCAGTTTCAGTCTTCCGTCCTCTTCATCCCAGGAGGTAGCTCGTCCTCACGCCTCTTCTTTCTTCCTTCTTGCCTCAACGCGTTGAACGTCTGCGTGTTTCAAGTCCTTGCACGTTCCGACTAATGTCGGGCGTTTTAATTGTTTCCTATGTCGCTCGCTGAACTCACTCATTTCATGATCACTTTGGGGAATTTAAAGTTTCCTCAACAGTTTCAACATTCAAATCTTACGTCACGACTAATCTTGACGCCTCGCAATATAGTTCTCAAAAGGTGGTGCGTTGTGTTTTTCATATTCTCTCAATGTTGGCTCTCGTTTGGTTCGGCATGCAATGGCCTATCTTTCACCGTTTACTCACGTTTTTAATTACGTACTTATAGTTCCGCTTATTTCAAAACGGCGTTCACTTCTCTCCCAGCATCAGGAACTAGAATAACAAAACATCACCGCGAGCGACTCGAGCAACAAGAAGAAACTGGCCAGTCGCCCGCCGAATTTATGTCCCTCATCTTCCTGAGAGGGGACGTAACCTTTCATATCCCTCCAGGACTGATGTGGTGTGCGTTACATGCCCAGCAAATACCGCGCGGTGTTGCGATAAATGAATAACAGATGGCGCTTTCGCTGACCACTGCAGCACGCGTTCACCGTACTCCCGCAATTCAATGATACTGAATTTGCGTGGGCGGCTTGGATGATTCGTTAATAAGACCAAACGTCACACCATTGATAGAAAATTCACGCCATTGATAGAAAATTGAAATACACTGTTTACATCCCCTTCGTCCCGGTCGTGGATACAACCTCCTTTCACATGAAATACTTCTAAAACTTCCTCCTGACAATGAGACATTACTCTATGAACGTCACGCCGTATCGCGACGTCCCTTTTGATAGATTGCAATTTGAAAACCAGAGTGGCCAGATAGTTGAAAAGTGAATCTCAATTTATCGTACATTGAATAAAAATTTGTAGAAAATTATTTTCAAGGGTAAATTATAATTTAAACGATAATTATATTTAAATTTAGTAAAATTCACGCACAATTACGCTATAAAAAATCTTTTTTTATAATTTTTGGAAAATTGTAAATGACCTTACTTCAAAATATATCTTTAAGGAACATATTTTATTAAGGGGGAAATCTTTGTCTCAAATATTTTAGTTCTAGGAAGGCGCCGATTTTTTTTTAAGTTTTGAAATTTTCAAAAAATTAGTTTTCAAGGAATATGAGACCAACACCATTCTCTTAAACGTCCTTTACACTCTCCAACAACGAAGTTTAATCAAAAACGATGGAGTCTTTTTTTTGAAACAATTGAAAATGTCCCAGGTGCTTCTTGTAAAGGAACCGCCCACCATTAATTAAAATATGTTTTAAAATCAAAGGACCACGACATCAGCCAGGTAGATTGGGGAATATGAATTTTGGAGAAAAGCGACTGGACGGTTTAGCCGCTAGTGTTGTTGACTGAGAGACGGACAGACATTCTGCTGTCAATCGATTTTTTGGTATCAAGGACACACAAAAGACGTATTCTGACTACACCACGCGTTATAGATTTCCCCCCTATATTTAGCATATGTATTTATCCACTCTTTCGTTGCCCGGACTCTGTAACAATTTTTTCTGCTAAAAATTCGCCATTTTTTCGAACTGAATTCCATAACTTTCGATCTACCTACTAAGAACAGGAACAAGGGCCGGGAACACCACTTACTGGCAAAAGTCTGATTATTATGGCTCTAAAATTCAAATACATTCACTAAGACACATTCACCAATTCCAATTTTAACCTACCATCTGTTACACTTTTTTCTTTGACTGTCTTAGATGTCTCAATTGATGTCACTGCAGTGCCCTGATCGAGTCCCCACTTTAGCTAGGTTAATACAAACGCTATGTGGAGGAGATTTCTTCCGGCTTGTTACTCTGGTCGGTTGTTTTCTTTGGTGTCTCCCAACAACACTAGGCGAATTCTGAAGAAGTATCCTAACAAACGACCCACAGGTCACGCGCGATCTTTCCTTCCTCTTCCTTATCCTATCCTCATTTCTTACTTACACCTACTTACACTTACTACGGGAGAGCTTAGAGCTTGACCCGAATCGGCCGGTGCCCCGCTTGTGGGAGATACTTGGTTGAGGGAAAACCCTCAAGCCGACGTGTTCGTCGTCGTAGGATCTCGGCAATCAACGATGGAAATACACAGTCACCTCCCGCGATAAAATAATGCAGTACACATACAATACTAATGACCATAGCAGTAGACGCTCCGGTAATCAACAATTCGTCAATCAATCAATCCACGTTGAATTCAAACTCGGTCAGCACTTTATTTCAATCTGCTTTTCCACCTCTCTCTGCTGGCCTCCTCCGCTATGACAACAACCAGCGCCACCGCCGCCGACGCCGTCGACGCCGAGCGTCGCGTGCTGGCGTCGTTACCGCGGGGCTCGTTACCGCGCGCGCCATAAAAAGCGCTCGCGTCCGCGCCCGCGCCCTCGCACCGCGCCGAGCCGAGCCGGGCCGTGGCTACGCGCCCGCGAGATGGTGGCGCGCGATGCGGCGGTGGCGGCGGCGGCGGCGGCGACGTCGTCCCGCCGGGTCGCGCGCCGCGCCGGCCGCGGGGCCTGGGAACCACGCGATAGCATCGGCCTTCGCAGCCGCGGCCCCGCGCGCGCATTCCTGGCCCGGCTTCAGCCCCCGGCGCGGCGCCCGCGCCCGCCCGCCACGCGCTCTTCGCGGGCGGCCCCGCCAACCCCCCAGGGCAGGGCTGCCCAGACAACGCGTGGCAACGGAACGACGATTGATTAATTGAATTTTAGTGATTCCGGGCGCGTCAGCCGTTCACGTCAATCGTCCCAAAAATGTAGTGCTTTTTTGTGGATGATGGCGGTGGTCTTCAACGGCTAGATGGTGAGAACCCTGCGCCGACCAACCGTCCGCTAGCGGGATTTTCTTCAATACTAGGTATCTCCCTCCAGCTGGGCACTGCCCAAGTCGGGACAAGTTCTAAGCTCACGAACGGTCTCCCGCCATGTGCGGGAGTGTAGTGTATGTTAGTGGCCCATTCATTGGGGTGCAGGTCCCACATTCACCTGGTATTAATTGGAGAAACCATAGAAAATACCGATCAGACCAGCCAGCAGCCAGAATTCTCCTTCAGACAGCGAATGAATTCGATATAGTCCAGTGTCTAGATCCAGTTCAACGATTTAGTGTCCAGAATCCTGCCACCGTCGGGACTCGAACCTATGATCGTGACCATAGTAGACCGAAAGGTCGTTTCGGTCGTAGACCGAAAGCGACCGAAAGTGACATTATCTACCGATCGAAGGCACTGAAATGACATCAGTTAATGCCCTGAGCTGCCTCTCCCTGTCTGAACGACGAGTTTCTGTCTAAGCAGAAGAACGTTTTGAAAGTCTTGATGTTTGCAACACAGATTCGTTAACATGCGCAAGCCACCATGCCATTTTCTTTATAGAAGAATTTCTGAAATACTGATTTGAAAACTGTTTGAATATGATGTAAATCTGACAATAGATAATTCAAACATTTTTCACATCATTTTTGAAAAAATTGTTAGTAAAATCTTGTCATGAGACTGAGAACTCGTAGATGCGCAGTTTGAATAAATGGAGGAAAATATGATAGCAGTTATTGGTGTGGTGGTGGTGATATTAAACGGCTGCGCTCATGGAGTCTACTTCTGCAGATTTCCACTTCGCATCGCAAGGGCTCCAGGGATTACCACCGAATTTTCCAAATTCGTTAATAGAAAACGACATATCCTCGATCTCAGTCATATTAATCCGTTTTCTGTATGGCTGAAGATATTTAAATCAGATTTGAGCGGCCATTGTTACTAGATTTACATTTGTTGGTCACCTGCCAGGGTTCTTCTCATGGCACGAGTCACTCATCGAAAATCTTCTATATTCAACCAGATTTGAAGCCAGGAACTGATATTTCGGAAGCACGTGTGATAATCCCCTTAACGTATTCAATTGTTAGAGGCGAAATCGGGTAAAACTATTTTTTAAGAACGGTCGTGGGTTCGAGTCACTCCTTGAGCATGGTTGATGTCCCTTGTCTCTTATGCATGTGTTGTCGCGGAGGGCCTCGCGTTCTGCGTACCCCTAATCAGAGGAGCCCGCACGCGTGTTCGTATTTAGTGTAAGTGCGTCCCATCGGGACGTAAAGAGTAACCGGTTGTTGGATGGATAAAAGCCCTAGGAAAACAAAAATATAGGAACATATGGGATGCAGATTGCTTAATCTAATATTGTCGGCGCCACATTTAACTGAACAGTTACGAGAGCGTTTTAACATTAAATACGTAGAGTACGTTACATGAACTACTTTTCAACTGAATCGTGGATTTCACTAATTAGAAAAACCGTAATACACTTTTATTAATAGTTTATGACCAGGGCCTTGTATTCTTCTTTCGAAAGGAAATTGCAAAGAAATAATCCTGTCCCGTTTTGGTTTAAAACTCATAGTATATAAGAAAATATAGCAACTGAATACAGCTTCAATGAAAACACACACTGAGCAAGTTCAGTAATACTTCCGAAATAAAAACCTGAAATAAATGGCATGCGCACTATACAACTCTGACAATTAAATATATTTTACTTTCTAACAAATTCTTAGATCTAAATAAATCTATTCTATTAAATCCAAGAACAAAATACATGAAACAACGGTCTTATTATTTTCTTATCTACAAATTTGTTTCTGTTCATTATTCTTACTTAAAATAAAACTTTGATCTGTTATCTTTAAATTACAATTTAAAATTACAATTGTAGTAGTTCAATTTTTGTCACAAACCAACCTTCGCCTTTACCCAATGTTTAATTTATAATCTTTAAAAATTAAGAGAATGAGCTATGGCTACAGTCTACAATATCTTAATGACCTTCCAAATCATACAAGTACATGCAACACGAGGTCAACAATTTGATAACGGTCTGACTTTGACTAACAACGATTCGAATTAGTCCCCTCTACGCGCAGAATCTGACCTTGAGCGTGATATTCTTCCCCTTTTCACTCGTGGTGTAAGAATCTGAATAAACCTTAGCTTAATTTTTTATAATTTAAGGTTACAATTTATGGAAGAGTGTAGTAAGCTCTTCTCAATCAGTTTTAGTTCGTTTTGAATCATGATACTCCTATCGTTTTTCCTGGGACGACTTTTCGGGTGTATTTACTTCTCCGCAGATTCTAGTGCGGTAGTAACGTCGTGATATCTGCAAATGAGAAAAGGCTTCTGGGAAGTAGCATTAGTAATAAATACCAGCATTCAACATCATGAACTAATTATACCATACTCTGTAAACCTAGAAACAGTCGGTATAAAGTCAGCTCAGTTCATGGAGACGCGATAATAATATCGGCCTATAAACCATCAAATAAAACATTATCAGAAAGGCTGCAAAAATCATTATAAACAGTAATACACCAACGCCAATTGCAGGAGATCTAAACTGTAAAAATATTTTATAGCGCTGTAGCTCAACAAATAAAGCAGCATAAAAACTTATTAATTTTTTACAAACTAATAACGCTGATATAGAAGAACCATCAGAACCCACTCCTTATCATTATGACAAGAATATTATTCCAGATGTAATAATATCTAAAAACGTTCATAATCCATTGTATCAATACCTAACAGTATATCTTGATTCAGACCATTGTCTTGTAATAAATACGCTTAAAAATCCAAATTACAAACTCGGATTCATTCAACGGTAAAATAAATTGGGACAAATTTAGATTTACATTAAACATTTTGTATACTTATCCAGTTCAACTAAAAAATTGAAAGTATTAATAAAAAAATAAACTCACGAAAGCAATATGGTTAGCAACAATATTTGCCAACAAGTCAAAAACAAATAACAATAAGAAAGAGGCTAAAATCCCCGTATTATAATCAATTTAATAACAGAAAAACAAATACTTTAACGAAAATTGCAGAAAACGCGAGTCGCACACATAAAACGCAAACTGAAATAAAAATAAAAACAAATATAGACGAACATAAATTTAAGAGGTTCCAAAATTTCATTTCTCATATACCTAAAGGATCAAGACATCTATTGAGCACAATTAAAAAACGAACTAAAGAATGTAATAAACTACCTCTCTTAAAAACAACAAATAATCTAACAGGTCTAACCCTCAAAAAAAGCGTTGGCTTTATCCACTCATTTTGAAAAGACATTTACCGCCAAATAAACGTAAAATTATGAATCAAAATAGGCAAATTGAAAAGTTGCTATCTCTTCGATTCGCTACAGCTCCTTAAAAATAAAATTCATATCTTCATCTGAAACTCGTAAAGTTAAATTTAAATTAAGGCTAAAAATATCAGCAGGCAATGATCAAATAACCACGCAGATTCTGAAGGAGCTCCCATGGACAATTGCAAAACTTACAGCGATATATAATGCAACTCTAAGACGTAATTACTTTCCTGATATATGGAAACAAGCTGTAGTAATACCAATAAGCAAACCTGGTAACGACCACAGATTGCTCTCAAATTACAGATCAATACGTTTACTACCTAATATAGGAAAGTTGTTCGAAAAATTAATCCATCGAAGGTTAAATAGTTTCCTAAAAGAAAACAATATAAATCCAAAAGAACAATTCGGATTTCGCGAACATTACTCAGCAGCATATAAAATTAACTGAAAATATATCAAACTCATTTTACCAGCATAATTACTCGTTAGCTATTTTCTTTGATGTAGAAAAGGCCTTCGATAAAAGAGAAGAGTGGAGTGTGAGAAACGAGAAAGTGTGAGAAAAGAGAAAGAGAAGTGAGAGAAACGTAACAAAGTGAGAGGAAGCTTTGACTAAATGAACTGTCATGCCGTACCCCAGTTCTAGTATACTAATATCTTTAAAATCAGTAGATTGAACAGGTACGAAATAAAGCTGTTAAAAATAATTTTTCCCTCGCAGTACGCTGTAACTTCTCGTTAGAACTCCACCGAAGTGCAACTTGCTCCAAGCCATCTCGTGGTATTGAGAAATGAGTCCACTGAAAGCAACACCAGGATTTGAGATTTGAAGTGAAGGAACACACTCAGCTGCGTAAGAAACGTAAATGGCATTCGTTTCGTTGCAAACTCGTATAAAGTTTACCGCGCTGTAGGTAATACTCTCAAATGCTGCGTACATGAACTTTATTTAGAATATGTTTCATTATAATTTGAGAAATGTGACGCTATAATTAAGATTTAAGTATAATTTATCTCTTGATTAGCTTTGAGATCCAAATAGAAATGTTGCGAGATTATTTCTTCTCGAGAGAGTACTTGCTTAACGTACCGTTCACATCGATGTTCAACAGGAAAATTGATCATATCTACCTCGAGCCAGAATTCTGTTAACTGGCTTTTAACGCATGAAAATCCATGATTTGTTGTGCGGATCCAAACGTAGCTTCTCTTCGTTGCTTGTGCAATTCTGCGATATATTTGTCATTTCATATAATGGAGGTGGCTGAGGCAGAAGTTCATACAGTCGCAGCCTGATGTAGCCGACTTTTTTGGCGGTTACAATATGGTAAACTATTAATGGGGTTTTGTCATTTAATTTAATGTGTTAAGGATATCTGAAGCGGAGCCCTTCAATTAACGATTCACCATTTATCACATTTTATGCTTATTTAACCAGTATTCGAGTGACCGCTAGAACATATACTTTCATTTAAATGTGATGTTTAACAATCAATCTCGAATAACATTTAAGAGAGTACAAAGGTGATGTAACGTGAATGGAGCTCAAAATTTCTGATATTATGGATATAAAGAACTGTTTCAAACCTTTCTGTCGTTAATAGGAAAAGTCGACTAATATGATTGATATTTTAGAAAACATTTCCGGTGTTGTTTCGGTTCATCAGAACTAAATAACCCTTTGAATCTTTAAAAATATTGACAATGAAGAAGTCGGTTCCCTGATGATGATGATGATGATGATAGTGATAACTAAACCATTGAAATCTGCTCATTTAAAAGAAAATAGAAAATATTGTAATATTGCATTACTACTTCAATACTTACAAGTCGTCAGCAGGTCGATATTGCAACTCTCTCTGACTTAACGCTAACTAGTTTAATGCTAACTAACCTCGCGCGTCTCTCGCATTTTAACTAAACCGGCTTTCCAACCAAACGACGGCTTCTTCATCTCCCGCGCAAAAATGGCACGCAGGCCGGGCGCGCAGCGGGCGGAGTGGGCGCTAGGGGCGGGCGCTGGGGGTGG